>APFE030602241.1:42966-57861 GCA_000404065.3 Pinus taeda | reverse complement strand
CTATTTTTAGCTTCGGTGGTGCTACCCCTGATCCCCCTACTACAGGGGGGCTCCCAAAAGTCACAGTATCCCCCCCTGGACCCTCCCTGTAGTGCCCCCCTGGATCCTCCCTGAGATAGTGATAACAAAGGCATGCAACTCAACCCCAACGTTTAATATTCTGGAAGACACTGCAACTAGAACAAAGATCAGGAAGTTAGCTGTTGCAGTTCACTTGTCCACAGATGAGATAAGAAAAGTCACATTTAACTTCCTAATAAATATCTCATAGCTACAGATGAAAATATATCCAACCACTTCTCTAGAGGTCTAGAAGCAACTGAGAGCAACTATCAGGGAAAGCATGGGCACTTTGGATGCAATAGTCATAGACTGTGTGATGATATTTGATCAGGCCATGGAGCTATGGACAACTTTGTAGGAGGAACCAAACCTGCAAAAACTTAGCACAAATATCCAGGAGACACAACAAAAGTTTGATGAAGTCAGGGCAACTACGCACACTTTGGCGCTAGTCCAATGCCTCACTCGATTGCAGGAAGGCAAACAATTACAATCACAAATTGAAGAGATATAAAGGAAAGAGTCCCTTCTGAAGGCCAGAATACAACCATGGATAGAGGAAGCTAGTCAGCTTACTCTTGTTAGAAAATTATATATTATAGAGAAATGGAACACATAAAATATATTGTAGAATACAAACACAGAAAACACATAAAATATGATAGACACAGATATACGTGCTTCACCCAATTTGGGGTACATCCTGGAGACACAACTAGTCCTTCCTTTTATATTTTGCAATAAACTGAAGGGATACAACATACAAAAGATCCACTATAATTCCCTCTTCGCTCTCACTTAATCTCCTCTCTCTTTCTCAATCAAAATACAGATCTACATAGATGCAATACAATTCCCTCATATATAGCGAGGAATTGCCTTCTAGGGTAAGAAACCCTAAATTAAAAATAACTTCTACCATCATATCTCTGCCTAATGAATGACCCAGATTGACTACGAAATTACAACATTTTACAAGGAAAATTTACATCTATTTTTAGCTTCAGGGGCATTGCCCCCAATCGCCCCACCAAAGGGGAACCCCCTGCAGTGCCCCCCTAGGCACCCCTGAGACAGTGATAACAGAGGCATGCAACTCAGCCCCAAAGTTTAATAGTTTGGAAGAAACCATAGCTAAAACAAATATCAGGAAGTTAGCTGTTACAGTTCACATGTCCACAGATGAGATAGGAAAAGTCACATTTAACTTCTAAATAAATATCTCAGAGCTACAGCTGAAATTACAGCCAACCTCTTCACAAGAGGTCTAGAAGCAGCGTAGAGCAGATATCAGGGAAAGCATGGGCACTTTGGATGGAGCAGTCACAAACTACGCGATGATATTCGACTAGGCCATAGAGCTATGGACGACTATGTAGGAGGATCCAAACCTGAAAAAACTTAACATAGATATTTGGGAGACACAATGAAGGTTTGATGAAGTCAGGGTGACTGTGTGCCCTTTGGCACTAGTCCAACACTTCACTCGATCACAGGAAGGCAGACAACTGCAATAAAAATTTGAAGAGATAGAGGAAGCCAGAATACAACCATGGATAGAGGAAGCTAGTCAGTCTACTCTTTCTATCCACGAAAAGTTAAATACACTTCAGTAGACACAAAGAACAATGCACCTAGAAGTGGAAGGCCCGATGACAAAAACGATGGTAGAAGAAGTGCAACAGGCCGCAGTACAGGGTTCTGCTGACATCACAACATTGCACATCAAGTTTAGTGACCTCCGCAACAAGATTGAGGCAAAACCCAGTGACTTGAGGGTGAGTCACCATATTTTTTTTGGGGACCTGTTGGGATAGGGCCCCTAGGGTCGATTTTGGGTTAGTTTAAAATTTTTTTGAGAAGAATTTTGTAAAGAATTTAAAGTCTCCGTGAAATGTGGAAGAAAAGTGCGTAACTAAGTAGGATTCGAAGGGGCCTTATCCCCTTGTATGGGTAAGTGATAGGTCGGTTTTGAGACTCACCCATAGGTCACAGGTCATGATATTGTAATAGGAAGGCTATAAATATTTGATTCATAGTGAGTCTAGATAAGGTAACTAAGATAGAAGATTATTATTTTGGGCAAGTGCTAAGGCAAGAAATCTCAGTTTCATATACTTAGGCGAAAGGGGAAGGCTCTTGCAGCAGAGTGTGTGGAGACATTGACAAGTTCGTAGCTAAGTGCATGGGCCCCTACAGCTGGGTGCACAGTGTGGAAAAAAGTTTGTAAGTTGAATGCTGAATATCATAAAGACTGATTTTAGAATGAATATCTTGCATCTGTGTCTTATTCTTATTTCTGTTTAAGTTTATGCATTTTTTATTATTGATCCGTTTTTGTGGAATAGAGTATAATTGTTGTGCGAATATGTCAAATCGTCAATGTCTAGGTATATAATGAGTAATGATATGGTTTTGTGAAGGTATTAGCCAAATTTGTGTGATTTTTGTTTGAATCGGGTAGATATAAGGTTAGTATTTACTACGTGAAAGTTGTTTGTCTGCTTCTTTTAGGTTTGTAAAGTCTGATTGTAGACCTTCACGAAGGTCTGAGATCCATTTTGATAGAGTTGAAGTAGAGGACCATATGAAGACATATATTTGCATGAAGGCAGATCTGAGCTATGAGAGCTTCATGTCACTTATCACACGGTCTCTAGATGAAGAAATCTGGTTTTGGCATCCCCCAATACTACTTCGAGTGAGACTATAGCCTGTGCTATGTGGGTTGTTGCTGAAAGGGCCAACTATTAGGGTTTTGTTGGTTGGCATGATCAACTCTGAACCTATGTCAGACCCCCTTAAGCCAACAATTGTTTGTAGAAATTGCACTGTGGTTCTGACAAATGTGACATGGTTGGAAGTTCTTTCGGTGTGAATGAGGCAATCACGGTACCCTTCTGTGAGTGGAACTTTCACTCTGTAATATTAAAATTATCCACCACCCATCTGATCATATCAATATAAGAAATAAGCCTGGCTTCGCTGCAATTCTATGTGAGAAGGAGTTTGTTGCATAATGAGGGGGTGTTTAGGAGGTAAGTGTTTCTTCATCCGCTATGATTTTCCTCATTATAAACTGAGGCCCTTCATCTTAAAAATATTTGTAGATATTTTCCCATGAATAATTCCTTGAATCTCTAGTACAAATTGTGTTTGAGAAAAGACCCACACCTGGAAGCTTTTCATCTATTGTCTCCTTGTATGAGTTGATAAGTTGTGGCGCATAATATTTTCTTTTGGACTTTTCGTTCTTCATTTTGTCTTGGCAGGAGGTATCAGAGCTCAGCTATGAAAATAATAGAGGAAATTAGTAGAGAAAATATGGGAAATAGTAAACATGCATTATAAAGTAACAATTTAAACCGTTAAATGAACTAATTTAACACCATAAATGTTCCAATGAATAACCATAATGAAATCATTTAATTGATTTGAAAATGGATAGGTGGGAGGCCATGTGAAGGTTTCCACGTCAAATCCTGGAAGTAAAGTGCCAGGAAGTATTGAGGATTTGAATTTTATAAGTAACAGGGTTTTGGGTATCTGGGTAGTAGAGGAGTAAGAACGATGTAATATCCCCTAAGGGGAAGATTTGGTAAAAAAAAATGGAATAAATTTCTAGGCATAGGAGGCACAACATGAATAAATAGGAGAGAGGAGTACTCAGAATCTCATATGCCCGTAAGATTTTATAAATGGAAATTAGGAAATGTTATGGGGCTTCCGAGTAGGCGGAATATTTGAGAAAAGTGGTAGTACTACTCATATAAGTGGAAGTGGGGCCTCATAAATAAATATTATTATATAAGTGAGAGTGTGTGGCAACTTGAGGTGCATGTTTTTATAGAATAGTGATGACGTGGAGCCCAGAGACCCACGTGCCTATAAGATTTTGAAATTAAACTTTAAGGAGTTACAGTATTTTAGGGTTTTGGGTATCAAGGTGACCATCTTACTTAAATAAAATTCATATTTCCAAAGAGTTGATAACATTGGTTGAGGTTGTGGTGGTTCTTTTAAAAGCACATTTTATTATTTAAATGACTAATTAAATAAAATAGAATTTATTTAAAGGAAAATTATAAACTAAGGAAGCACAAAAGGGTCCCCATTCTTATTATGAACAACAACTAATGGGGGTTGTTGTTTACTACAACAAGTAGAAAAATTTCCTCCAACTTCTTAACCTCTTCTATTTCAACTTTTAACTAGATAACATCCTATAAATTAGTCTCTTCTTTCACATATTTTAACAAAATCTTATTCTATTTCTTATTCTTCTTATTGAGTCTATAAATTTCTTACAGGGAACTAATCAAATCCCCCTAAATGACTATCTCACCTTCTTCTTCTTATTCAAATTCATTATGTACTTTCATATGATTTTCTAAGGCCATCAATATAAATTTTCTAACTCCATATTCATCATAGGATTTAGTGGAACCTTCAGATGCACTATTATTTTCTTGTGCATATAAGCTCTTCTTTTTAAACATTTTCTCTTTCTGCATTTTATTAAACTTGTTATTTTCTTTCCTTTCAAAATTATTATTTTCCTTCCTATATGGGAATTTATAGGCATAATGAACCATTATTCCATAACTAAAACATTTAAATGGAATTTTTCCTTTTTAATTACCTGTAGCTTTCTTCAATATTCTAAAAAATGCCACTCATTCGTCAGAGTCCAAGCATGAACATTATTGATCTCTTGTATATTTGTCTTCCTTAAATGATGAATCTTGAGTTGTTGATTTCCTTTAGTAATTCACATTTCATATTTTGTAAGGGATTTAAGTAATTTATATTTCTCACTGCTACAACACGCTCAAAATTTTGACCTATATCCAAAATTTGTAGCCTACTTTAACCTTGTGAGTAGTCAATTTAGTAGTAAGAGCTTCCATGTTTGTTCTATAAGTTTCCTAGTCCCTTTATGAATAAAACTTAAGTGTCATCTTTTGGTAAGGGAAGTGTCACACATTGTGAAAAGGTTTTATAGTGTATCTTTAAGAGATGACTTTGGTACTAATGGGTCTTATCTACCATAGAGACATTTACTAGACTCATTCCCAAAGTTTTATGCATTATTTTGTTGGTGTCGTCACATGTGTTGCAAAGTGTATCTTAAGTGTAAAACTTGGAGGTAAGTTTCATTTTGTTTTCATTTCAATGGGTTCATGATGATTTTGGGTGTCGAGTGATCATTGTTGTGTTGCTAATCATTCTGAGTGTGTGACCATGTTTAAGAATTGTTCTAGTTTCACCTTTGACTCACTGATCCTACATTTAGTCAAATTCTGATAAACTCCTTTCCCAACCAACCATGCCTCACTCCACCTTCCTGAACTACACATTAAGTATTTGCAAGCCTCAATCATGATCCCCTACCTCCTGGAATTGCATAATGCATAGTCATTGCCTCTAAGGACTGTGCATTGCATAGTCATAGTGCTCAAAGTTGCCTCTTATCTCCCAGAATTGTGTAATTTTTCCTCCCGTTCATCCTCCCACAACACACTACAAATTTTTATTCAGTAGTATATCTTCTTGTTTGTATAAAATTCTTAACTGCACAATTTAGTGGCCAAGTCTCTCACTTGAATTGTGCATTTTGCAGTCACAATAGGAAATCTTGCCTCACTATGTCATTGTTTCCCTCAATTGTGTAGCCTTGCTTCTCAAGACCTTAGCGACTATGCATTACACAATCATAATCATCAATCCCTCACCCTTACCTCTTGTAACTATTCATTGTACAATTTCTGACGCTTCTCCTCTATCCATTATTCACTTCCAGGTTGATCAATGAATTGCATGAGGAAATTCACACTAGGATGTTTTTGGACTAAGGTCATCTTGTCATGAGTGAATTCATCTGCAGTACCTATGTCTTGACATGACAGTACGGTTTCAATAAGGATAACAAAGAGACTATGCAAGAAGACACTCAAGAAGATTGCAAAGACAAGATGATCACTGAACAAGAAGATGAAAAAACACTAGATTGTGACAAAAGTTACAAGATCTAGACCATATAGAAGATTCCATATCTTCAAGACTTTTGGAGGAGAAAGAGGGAGAACATGCAACATCTATAATGAATATATAAAGATAGTAGAAATATGAGAAGCTTGACATTGACACGCCATCTTAAAGTCTATGTCATTAGTGTCAATTCATGCCTTGTCAAAGTGTCATCTCAAGAGTCATATGAGTCATCATGTTTCCACGTCATTTGTGGATGCAATTATGTAATTTTTAAGAAAATGAGAAATTTAAAGTGTGTGTAAATCTAAAGGTCACCCAAGGAATGTGAAAAGTCATGTAGAAGTGTAAATGTCTCTTAGGAGTTTGAAATGTCATTTGGAAGCTCAAGAGTCATGAGGGGTGATGGGCCTCCAAACTAGATACAAATTAAGGTCCATATAGACTTTATTAGGCACATAGAGGCTATATTAAACCCCTCCTTCTACACTTACTCACGTTTTTTTAGATTTAATATGTTATTAGGAAGATTTAGAGGCAATTTCATATTTTGTGCCTAACATTATTTATTATTGTAGAATATTGAGTAAATTTTGAATGAGATAATATAGAAAATTTCTCGCTACTATAGGGTGGACCAATATTAGATAATAAATGAACAAGATATTATGAAATTATTGAACAAATTATGGAGCTCTGGTGATTGAGAAAATCTAGAAATGTGATCCCTGTCATTTAATGGAGATTGTTATTGTTGGGAACTAAATCAATTTTTTTATGGATTTTGTAGGGGAAAGTTGCCTCCTTTCAAAGATGATGCTTCCATGTTACTTTGTATAAGTAAAAATTCAAATTTTCCTCTAGGGGCATGTATTTCTTAGTTTTCTTGAGGATAAAACTTGTTATTTAGCAGCTCTACTTTCATTTCTAGTAGGGACATACTTGAATTGAATCTAATAATGAAGTTTGGTTCCATTTTAAGCTTCTAAAGATTATTTGCCTTCATATGAATCTGAGTATCCTTGGGCTTGGCCATCCTAGGAGCCTCAGATCCCTGTTGTGCAATTTATTTATTTCCTTTGAATGTCTTTTTTAGCTACTTCTCTTATTTATGGATTTAGTGTTCATGCTTCCTTTATTGTAGGTTATATTGGTCAAATAATCGAAGTGATTTGTTTTTTAGGTTATTTAAGGATTCAAAAGCATGATGCATCATTATAAAAAATTTGACAAGTCATATTCATCATTGAGCTACTTGGATTGTTTTACTAGTTCACAAATCTAGAATTTCTGGAAGTCTCTTATAGAAAATAGTAGTAATTTTCTGTTAATTTTTAGAACATGTTAATGAAATTATTTCAAGTTGATTCCACTTCGATTGAGTCATAAAAAAATTAAAGTTAATAACAAAATTTACCCCTTAGAATTTTCACTTAATTAGGTTAGGCATTTGGTAGGTTAAGTAGCTCACTTATTCTTGAATTTCTAGGTATTATGGCATTTTGAGCCCTCTTTACACATACAAATATAACATGATGCACAGTCTTAATTTAGTATACAATGATAAGGTTTTGAAGAGGTAAAGAATCAGTGGGTATCTTATTTTTTAATGAAAAAAACCTAAGATTAAATTGTTTAACTTTTTTCTTATTTTTCATTTTCATATTAGACAACACATCTACTATAATATCATGTGGTTTATCATCTCCAAATTTCTCCACAAATGTGAACTCAAACTATGCCCATGATATTATGCTTTGTGGAGGTTTGGAAAAGTGACATGTAGTGCCTTTTCCATCAAACGTGTATGAAAACAACCTGCATATCATGTCTTCATGACGAACACTCTCTCGCCTAATAACAAGCATAAAGGCCTTAACATGGTCTTCAGCAAGATGTTTTGTATCGAGATCAAAATTGGGAAAGAATTTATGTAGATTTCTTAGAATGGGATGTTGTACACTTGGTACAATGATAACATCTTGGTCCAACCGAGGGGAAACAAGGTCATTTTGATAATTTTCATGATGTTCCATATCATCTTCCATATTGGGAGATCCCTCTGATTTTGATGAGCCTGAGGAGTTTTCTTCACCCGAGGGTTTCCTAAGGAAGGAGGTGAAATAGGTGGAGCAGGATGAGAGTAAAATCCTCCAAAAAAAATTAGTTCTCTATCTAGTATTTCTGATATATCAACTAATTTTCCAATAATAATATCATTTAATCAACCCTTAACTATATTTGTAGTTTGGGAAGAAGCAACAGATTTCTCAACCATTGTAGGTTCTTGCAAGTTCAAATTAAGGGGTGTGGCAAAATGAGAGGAAAAAATTCTTCAAAGGGAACTCTACTCAATTCTTTTTTGATTTTTTGAGATAATTTCACAGGATCTTTGTAGAGTTTTTTCAATTTTTCTTGGGAATAAAGTTCAATTAGCATGGTAATCTCAATGTTTGCTTCTTCAACCAGTGGTTGAGAACTGTAATCCCCTCCTCCAAATTTACCCAAGTTAACGGGTCCATCAGGGTAAACATGTGATGAAGAGTTACTATGATATAATTCAACTCCCCAAGTACAATTAAGTAAGTAGAATCGGAAAACCAAAACCAAACTAATGTTCCTCAGGAGCTACAAAACCTTTAGGAGCCAACCAACCCCTCCAGGTGTCCAAAATCTGAGAGAAATTGCTTCTTGACTAAACTAGACCCCCGTGTCACTCCCATGACAATCCTTCCATGTCACAAATACCCTCCATTCACTCCCACAACAAGGCCTCCATGCAATTGTGGCCTTTTTAGGTAGTTTTGTGCTAGTGACCCTAGATTTTGAGCTACTTTTTCAGGGCTATGACGCAGGCCTCTGCCCAAAACTTCATGAAACTTCCAAAAATGATAAATAATAAGATGACACAGGCTCTAATTCAAACCTTGAATAAGTACGTGACCTGAGAAGGCCTAGTCATGACATACACTTCATCAAACACATCATGAACATGTAATCTATAGGTCATATACACACATATGAGCATAGGGATTTCATACTTATATTAGAATCATCAAGAATGACTAATGCCTTCTAGTAATTGCTGAATTATCATATATTAGGTCATACATTCATTATTCATTCATTTACTAATCAAAACATGATGAGAGCCATGACTAAGATCTGTCATAAAACCACACATATAACCAACAAATAACCAACATAATAACAATGATAGAACAATCATTAAACGCATAATAACATACGCATTTGCACATAATACATGAGAATAAAAGAGCTCTCATTAACATATGAAAGATGCAACCAAGCAAGGGGCTTCCACATACCACCTGAATATAGATTAGGCTGAACCAAATCTTTCTTTCAGCGAATCACCCCATGCAATATTACAAGAATGAATGTGGAACTCACAACAGAACCTTCCAAGGGATTCCTTGGCCCAAAAAATAAGCATACATTATAGGCTTTACCGTAATCCCGCCATACACTAGTCAAGGGATCACTCGACCCTAAACAAGCATGAAAGCCTACGGATATATCCACCTAAATTGTGAGGAATGTTTCCATCTCCACCCTCTAGGCTTTACCATATATCTCTCCATTACTAGTTAAGGGATTCCTAGGTCCAAAGAGGGTATTCACCTCTAAGATTTACCGTGTATCCCACCATTACTGGTCAAGGGATTCCTAGGCCCAACAAGGATATTAACAACCAAGATTTACCATGTATCCCTCCATTACCGGTTAGGCCTTGTGATTTTTCTTTAGACCACCCCACTAAGTTTTGAAACCATCTGGCAATCTAGCTCAACCAAGTAAGGGAGACCCCATCACATCATGGCCTTCCAAAAGTGGCAAGGGAAGGCTGAAAACTACTATGACAAATGGAGAAACCCATGCTAATGACAAAAAGAGAACCAAATACACATATGCATATACCATGCATGAAAAAACTAGGAAGGAAATCATACATACAACTCGATACCTACAAGTAATCCTGTTGTAGCCACTTGGTCCCGCTCTTCCTTTCTTGATATTTTCTCCTCTTTATTTTATTGTCCTTCCTTTGCCTTCCTTCCTCCAATGCTAGAGTGCTCCAAGAAGAATATAAGTGTGTGAGAGTATGGGTGAGAGAGAGAGAGAATAGAGAGAGAGCCCCAAAATGGAATTGAATAAAGGTCATGAATTGGTCCTCAAAAGCCTTTTTATTAATACGACCTATATTTTATTCATTTTCCAATCTTTTCCTTTATTGTTCTCCTCACATGCAACCTGTGACCTTTCACCTTCCTTTTCCCTTATTTTCCTTTATTTTCATAAACAAAATGACAACTAATGCCACTTTTCCCATCGAAAGCCTTTTCCATTGCGTTTGTTAATTTCCTTTAGCCATAATAAACCAACTGAAAACCCACTAGGTTGTTTTTACCAACGTTCAACTTGGAATACATGTCCCATGACCTTGGTATTATTTGTCCTTTATTAACATTATTATATTAACTTTTAACCCAATATTGTTACAAAACCCTCCCCTTATGGGAACACCATCCTCAGTGTTTAATGACAGCTACAACCAGCAATATCGTTGAAAAGAAAAACATATTGCCCATGGAGCTTTATAACTTAGCTCAATGCAATATTTATAATAAACAACCTGCTAAAAATAAAATCAACATGACAAACATAACAAAATGACACCCATACCACTTATTGAAGCTTTATAACATAGCTCATGGTGATATTTACATCCATATACATATATACATATACCAAAACTTTGTTGGCTCAACTAGCAAACAAGGAAGGATACATAGCCTGCATCTGATCAGCCATCTCCCATGTTGCTTCATCAGACCCAAAGTGCTTTCACTGCACTTTAGCCTGCTCAATTTCTTGGTTCCAGAGCATGACCACCTTTCTCTGCAAAATGCACTAAGGTTCTAGCCGAAATTCTCCTTCTAGCTCCACCTGTAATATATGCCAATCAATAACATGATCAACATCCTTTAAATATCTTTTAAGCAATGAAACATGGAAAAAATCATGGACTTTCACTGTCGGCAGCATCACAATTTCTTAGGCCACTGATCCAATCCTCTTAAGGATCTCGAAAGACCCACAATAGTGAGGTTCCATCTTTGCACATGTACCAATCCTCAAGGAGATCTTCTTGTGATTGGTGTGCAAGTACACATGTTACACAACCTGAAACTCCTTAAACAGCCTGTGATGATATGTATAAATTTTATGTATGTCTTGTGCTACCTTTTGATTCTCCTTGACAACATTTATTTCTTGTTCCATCTATGCCAACATGCTTGCTCTTATCAACACCCTATTCACTGTATCACTCCAACTAATAGGAGTATTACAACTCCACCCATACAGTGCCTTAAACATACTCATTCTCAGTGACTCCTGATACCCGTTGTAAGTTAACTCAACTAGTGGAAGATACTCTTCCCACTTTCATTACTAATGCATGACGTACATTCTCAACATGTCATCCAAAATCTTTTTGAACCTCTATATATATATACATATTTTAGTAGATGATAAGCTATAATGAAGGAAAACTATGTAACCAAACCTAAAAATAACTCTTTCAAGAACCTATAAGCGAACTTGGCATCCATGTCTAATAGAATCTTCTTTGGAACAACATGCAACCTCACTATATCTCTAATGAAGAATTGTGCTACATCACTATTTGAATACGTAGACACCACTATAATGAAGTGTGCTACCTTTGTCAATATGTCCACCACAACCATGATGGAATCATGTTGTTCAAATATTATCAAAAAACCTATAATGAAATCCATGGAAATTACCTCCCATGTCCATTCTAGAGTCATAATTGGTTGTAGTAATCCACCTGGATGCTTAAAAACTTCTTTTACCTATTGAAAATCCAAGATCTAGCCACAAAATTTGCCACTTCTTTCTTAATACTTATCCAATAATAGAACTTATTTACCTCTGTCAATGTCTTATGCTATCCTGGGTGACCTGAATACAATATCATGAAATTGTCTCAGGATAATATTCTTGAGCTCATTGTTGCCTGGCACATAGATCTTGTCCCAAAATATGATCAAACCATATGTTGTAAGATGATAGTACACATCCTGATCACTTGTACCTTGTTGTAACCTATACCTAAGCTCCATGTATGTAACACTCCTCCCACATCGACCAAAGTAACCATGCCAACCAAGGTAAAATGTGACACAAGGCTAATATGATCAGATTTGACCTCCTATGTGACCTTAAGGAAGTGGCATCGATGAAAACATCATACACAATTATCCAACATCAGCTTCAGAATCCTCAGGAGACATGTTAGCCACTGAGACAACCTATCCCTGGTTCCTATTGATGTCTGGTATCTCTTAGGCCATAGTTGCTCTCATGATATGGGCAAGCGACCGAATAGAAACCAAAAGTTTCTCTCACAGGCTTGCTTTCCAGCAACTGGAGACTAAATTTTTTAGTGCTATGCAAAGGACTCTGGGATTTGAGCCACTTTCAGGTCCAGAGCCTAGGTCACTGCCCATAATTGAATGATAACTCAGGAACAATAAAAGAATAGGGAAATAATGATGCAAAAGAAATAAGTTGAATAAGACCTTAATCAGACCCCTACTAGCCATACCGGGAATGTTTTCAAACATAATATCAACATGTAACCTACTGGTGTAAAAAACATAACTAAATGTAGGGATCTCATACTTATCCGAGAATCGCTATGAATCATTGTTCCCTCAAGTCATTTGCTGCATTATCATCTATTAGGCCATAGATACATTATCCATTAATTCAACAGTAAAAAAAATGCTGAGAGACATACATAGTTGTTGTCATAAACATACATATAACCAGCATAATAGGGACAAAAATATCATGATCATATCAACCATAAAATCCACATATACATCAGTAAATTTACACATGAAAATCAAGGAAATGAATTTCTCATTAATGAATTCAATAAACCAACCAAGATGCGACTACCACATTCCACCCAACCATAGAATGGCTGAGCCAAATTTCTCTTGATCCATTCACCCTTGTGCCATATTCCAAGAATGAATGTGGGACTCAAACCAAAAGAACCAACCACGACATACCAAGGCTAAGCTACCTCACCCTCATCAATAGAAACCAGGCTTTGCATTAATCCATCCTAGATCACTAGGCCAACACAACGAACACATCATAACAGGATTTATTGTGATATCTACTCAATCATTAGGTGAACCAAGCATGGATGCCACTGGACTTCTCCACCTACACTATGACAAATTTTACGGTTTCCTAGTGTGGTGAAGTAAAATTATAAGTTTGGACACAAACAATTCCTCTAGCCCGATAGCAGGTCTAGCCACTAACAAGGCATTCTATGGAAGATTTCCTTAGGTTTAAACCAATTAGCAGGGCCTACCTCTTAGTACGCTTATCCCGTTTGGTGATGACCTTGCTTGCTTGCTCTAGTGATCTCCCGTTTCCTTCTTCGAACACTTGAAGCAAGTAAACAATAACAAACAAAAACCGTGATAATAGATAAATTGTAATTCAACCTACTTAACAAGTCAATAAACATTAAGCCATAAACATGTGAGATGACACATTATGTATGTAATCAATCTATAGTTGCATATATATTAAATCAAGAAGAGATTACAACCTTTGTCTTGATGTTGTTGTTCTCCTCTGACAAAACTAGGTTCCCACACACTTCTGTTAGCATTCCATGATGGCCTCAACAATGATAGTTTTAAGGCTATTCCCTTTAGTTTTCACACTAAATCAAATTCACACTTCCTCACAGACAACAATAGAGATACAACTATTAATAGCTTGTTGTTTACTCCAAACTTAATTAACACCAGAACACCAACATTAACAATAGCCTATGCTTGGGAAAAGGGAGGTTTATAGAGTACGAATGAATGGGAGATGGTTCCTCTTCTCATGGTAGAAGGTCTTATCTCTTGATTTAGTTGCATCCTAATAGGGGAAAGGAGCCCAAATTGACATCCTCAGTTCCATCTGGCTCAACCATTTACCAAATTTCCATTACGAAGCTTCTAATGTTGGAAGCTTTGGCTCCTTATTTAAAAAACTTTCCAAAAGAGGATCACATGACCGGAACAAGGCTCAGTCGCTTCGATTGGTACTAGGGACAATTATCATTCTTGCATATTGGTGCAAGGAGAACAAGGGTCATTAGCATTGGTCTTGTAAACTGGGAAAAACAAAATATTTGGGGGAAATGATGCAAAAGGGAATTGTTCTGCTCATGAAGAGGGACACAATGGGAGTTTCTTCATGAAGGGGAAGCATATAGGGTTCACTGTAGAGGTCCTCCAGGATCATGGAATGGGGAGTATAGGGATAGTGACAAAATGTTGTGTAACAGATGCCCCATAAAGCATGAAGATCGAACTAAAGTGAGGGATGAAATGCTTTATGAATTAGTTCGGGGAATCAGAGTTTGCTGTCAAAAAACCTGCAAGCAAGTACAAATACATATACATACTTAGTTTGTAGGTTTCTGTGGAGTGGTTTTTGAGAAATAGAATTTGGAAAATCCACAGTGTTCTTCATTGTTTTTGTCGACGTTTCGAGCCTATACCAAGACTCATCATCAGGACTTGTATTACAGAGAGGAGAAAAGCGGAAGATAAATAGGGTTTATGTAGGGTTGCTGAGTAAGCTGACCACTTAAATAATTACTCCTATTTTCTTTAATATAATAAAAATGTCATGAAATATTAGATTGTATGTATTACCTAATGTGACGTAATGTTAATGTATTAATTTATCCTTTTT
>APFE030602241.1:0-40196 GCA_000404065.3 Pinus taeda | reverse complement strand
AATACATTAACATTACGTCACATTAGGTAATACATACAATCTAATATTTCATGACATTTTTATTATATTAAAGAAAATAGGAGTAATTATTTAAGTGGCCGGCTTACTCAGCAACCCTCCTTAAACCCTATTTATCTTCCGCTTTTCTCCTCTCTGTAATACAAGTCCTGATGATGAGTCTTGGTATAGGCTCGAAATGCCGACAAAAACTATGAAGAACACTGTGGATTTTCCGAATACATATACATAATTGAAAAAACTGTCAAATGATACATGAATCATGTTATGTACATAGCCATACAAAGAATGATCATGCAAATGGATCCATGTATAGGCGTTGCCATCCGATAAAGAGGATCATATCGAAACCAAGGTATGGTTGCAACCATCCAATAAAAAGAAGGATCACATATGATAACTCATGGTATGGTAGCAGCCACCCATATGAAAGAGACATGTATATCAATATGATCATGTCAGATTGCCTCACAACCTAGACTTTTGTAATCTGAGCCCAGGGTCTTGCGCTCCAACATGACCCGATCAAAGTACAAATTCTAACATGTGAAAAGATTTGTTGGTGTCAAACATGTTAGAAAATTACTTGATTACCAGCCGATGATGTCAACTGTTAACAAGAGTGGGAGAAACCACCAATAATGACAATGGTTTTCAAGGTACCAGCAGAACAATTCACAGAATGTGAATAAAGGAATTGTAGTCAAACACCCGTGAAATCACCTGATTGAAAGCTAATGACGTGAACTTGTCATCGAATGCGAAGAACTTGCCATTAGGGCATGCAAGCTCTGAGGTACTGGAAGGGAGTTTCTCAGTCAACTTCCTCGATAATGAGCTGAAGTCGATAGGAAGCAACCATGTCAAAGGAGGGCCATAATGTATCCAACATCATTGACATGAGACAAAGGGATGTAAAATTATTTTGGACAATATAGAGATTCAGGGGTAAGTGTAACTGTAGAAGGACAACTCTTGAACATGTCGATGACATGACTAGATGTTTGGCAGCTTTTGGATCCATAGGATCGGTGGTCATGATGACGTGGTAGAGATCAAATGGAAGGCAAAAATAAATGGACCAACCCAGGAAGGTCAACGATAAAAAGGCATTTTTCGAAACCCGACACGAAGCAGAAAATGTCATGTTCAAAAGTGAGTGTTGAAACAACTAATTGGATTTCAAAATTCCCCCCCACCATTTCTGGTAGGTACCCCAATTATTTTTAAATCACAAGCCTGAAGGGAATAACATATGCTTGCACTGTAAGTTCATCCTTAAAACGAATCCGACCTAGTACGTTTAACAAGCCTTAGGAAGGAGAATCTCATGTTCATAATGGTGACAAATCCGATGTTGTTTAATATTTTAACAAGTCTGACAAAGGTGCAACTCGGTATCCTTTCCATGTTTAGATAGTTTGAAAAATGACACGGAAAAGAAAACTCAACATGGTCCCTTTTCATACATTTGTGTCTCTGGATCTTGAAAAGTTAGAAAATGATACTTGAGAGAATTGCTTGACCATTTTAGTCAAGGATTACCTTTTTCATAAATAGTCTATCCCAGCTCGAAAAAGGGGCAAACTTATACTAGGTAAACTAATTTTTTCATCATTTAATGAGTTCAAAATGACAAGAGCTCGACAATATTTTCATGTTTAATGAGTCGGAAAAGAGCTTAAAGGTGACTCGTACTGGAGGAATGAGTGGTATAAAGGGTAGCAACTGGTTCTAGCAATGGTGGAACTGCTCAAAACATGAAATGGTCAAGGGGTTGGCTAATAAAACCACTCGTTATTATGGTTCATTAGGAAAGTAAAAACAACCAAGTGAAATAATATGATCGGCCAAAGAGATGGTGGCAATGGAATGAAACAACTAAGGCTCATATAACAGAAATTAGTTGATAAAAATGGCAATCACGAGATGTAAATAAGGTATGAGTTCATTTTTTTCACAAGCTGAACCATGGAGAAATTTTCTTGGATTTAGTTTCCTTTTTTAATGAGGCTGATATAGGAACAAACCATCGTCGGTATCCTTGATTCACTTTTTAATGAGCTTGACACAAGACAAGGAACTATGCTCATATCCATTCTTTCATTTTGAAGGAGCTTGACACAAGACAAGGAACTCTGCTCCGCACCCCTTGTTTCATTTTTTAATGAGGTTGACACAAGACTAGGAACTATCCTCACAACATATGTTCATGGACCATACAATAACATGGCTCCCAATAGGTCCTTACTAGATGGGAGAACCACACTATGGGAGAAATCATGTCAACTGGTACTAATGACAGATTGGGTTCCAATGCCCCCAGTACATAATGGACTATACCATCTGTCTCGTCATCAGCAGATGCGGAGATGGAATAGGTAGCCACATAGTTGACCTATGGAAGGGAAGGTACTTCTTGCAAACAAGAGCCGATAAGGGACGATGGTTGCAGAGGAGGTGCCTAGTGACCAATGAATGATAATTGATCAATAGTCATAATGCTCCCTTTGTGCAGAAAACAAACCACATGGAAAAGTGAAGAAACAAAAGCTCCCATGACATCAACATAGTGGCGTCTCAGGAGAATATTGAAATATAAGGGACCTTGGACTACCATCATGTCTATATAGACGATCTTTCCTCCCAAAGTAATAGGAAACTTCAGAAGGATGCCTAAGGGTTTACTGGTTCCTCCTTTGAAATCCAACAGATTCTGGGTGATAGGCACAAGTTGTGGGTAACCCAAAGATTGCCAAGTAATAGAAGACATGATGCTAACAGATGCACCTTCGTGTAATATAGTGCCATGTACTACAATATTATAGACTTGTACTGTGATATGGAAAGGCACATAAGATGGAAGGTGGAAAGCAATCAATGGCCCCCAATCGAAAGAAATGACAAAACTACTTGGTGGGGGTAGCATATGATTATTCCCATGCTGTACAAGAATAGTAGAAGGACTCTCCTGAATAACCTGGACAGAGGGTCACTCTTAGATTCATGAGAATCTGAGGAAATGAGATGAACATGAGCAATATGATCACCACTCTCTTCCAGAACAGAGTGAGAGACTGGTGGAAAAACCAAGTCAACACTCTTTTTGACCAATGGTTGGTCAGGAACAGACACAAGAGAGTCCTGCTAAAAAAGAGTAGGACAAGAAAGAGATGGATTCGAGTCAATCTCTTTACTAACCAGGAGAGGGTCAGAAGAAAACCTCTAACAACCAACAGGAAATTGGGGTTGAGGAGCTGCAATGTTTTCCAAAACTCTAGAAGCTTTATCCATAAAAGGAGAAAGGTGAAGAAGATGCTCTCCTTCACATAACCTACAATGGAATCTAATATTCCTTTTCTTCTTACAATTGCTAACCAAGGGTGTAACATTGATATGATCTGCAGAGGTCGATGGGGATGGTCGATCTAGATTTTAAGACCATACTTCTAAGACTCTGGGAATGACAGGAAAGTTTTGAAGGAGATGGTCACCCTTACAGAAGTTTCAAGGGAATCTAACTTTCCCTAGAGGATTAGAAAGTTTGTCGACAGGAAGTGCATTTAGAGAAATAGCTTCATGGTTGGCCTATTGCTTATCTAACTTTTTCTTCATCATCTTCTTCTTCTTATTCTTAGCCTCTTGGTTACTAGATTTGAAACTTTCATTAGGCTAAGTAGAAGAGGAGGAAAAAGGAATGGGGGAAGAAGGTGAGGGCTCAACCTTAGAATAATCATGACATGATTCAAATGAAGGAGACACTTGGACAAGAGTGGGGATGCTCGGAACCACCAAGGTTGAAAACAACCAGAAAGGTAGACCAATGGTCAACCCAGGAAGGGACAACACTGCCATATAAGGAGCACCAACATTTCTAAAAGAAGGAAAAGGACCAGGATTCCCATCTGAGGGGAATCCTTGACTAGTAGACTCTGGAAATGTTTCCATTGGAATCGACACTAAAGAATCACTAAGGAAGATAACTTTAACCAGGAATATTTTATGGATAGTTAATTTTAAGACACTTAAACAAAACTTTGCCTTTTCATATTTTAAGAGTCGAGAAAAGAGCGAAAGGTGACTCTATCACTTTTGATTTGAAACGAGCTCTAAAGGAAAAGTTCTTGGGTCATATTTTATATTTAGGGAGTCAAAAAGATCAAAATGATTACTCAGGGTACTTTAGGCAGAAAGGATTACCAGGTAACCATGAACTGCAAAATACCTCCCGACGAACCAAGAAGTACGGGCAGGCAATCTCCCCGAATGATATGTTCGGTGTATCACATTTACAAGGTGGCAGAATTGGCTTCCTACAAATAGAGGATTGCAGACATAGTGGGCTCTCCCTTTATCTACGCGACGATACGTGGAGTACAAGTCCATACTAGCGTTGTCTATTGCCAAAGAGAATGACAACTGCTAGGTTTAAAGATGTTGGAACACGTCTCTATCCTAGACCACTAAATTTGAGCATTAAGTTTCCATGCTTCCTTAGGCTAATTCAATAAATTTTGATGATTTATCTTGAATTAGGTTTCAATTACAAGGCCCTATCATTGTCATCTGACAAAACTCCTACATGAAACTATATGAGAAAAGAGATATTTCTTCAATGAAAGTGAAAACTAATTTAGGGATAAAGAGCACACAATCCATGCAACGATCAAAGAATTCTAATATATGTCCTAAATGCACTTAATCTTCCCTTAACAAAAAAATAAGTTCCATTTCATTTCCATGCCTATGATGATGTAATTCTAGCTTCTCAATAATGCTGCTAATGCAATATTTTCACTTAAGTAAAATAGAATGATCTTATTTTCATAAAATGCAAATTGAATCTTTCACATAAAGCACTTTTATGAAGTTTTTCACAATTCCAAACAAACAAGCATCAATCAAATCCAAAGCGTGATAAACGAAACTAAAAAAAACTTATTCCCTGAGTTGAACCAACCAAACACATAAATGCTTAAATCGAGAAACCAAGCGATGTAATCTATGCTTGGAAAGAGAAAAGAGACTCAAAATAAGAGAACAAATGAGACTCTTTCACTCATTTAATTGAAAATGAAGCAATGAATATGGGAATTAGAAGATGGAAGTCTGAGGGTCAAGACATGTTGGCACGGGAATGTGAGAAATTCATATTCTTTCTTAACTCAAAGATCAGAGTGACTGCCTAACTGACAACTAAAGTCGTTCGACACGACTGCAATGACTAGCCAGTACTAAAACTAGCATTGATGGCCTGATCAATGTGACTACCTAACTAACAAGTAGTGTTGATCGAGGGATTCAAAGAAAAAATAAAAAATAACTTCACACATGGGCAAACTTAACACATCAGAGGGTGGACTAAACCAAGCAAGCACATAAGCCAAGCTAAATGGAGCTTTCTAGTAAGGGAGAATGCAGTGTAAACAAGTTAAAAGGAAGAAATCATGAGAGAAGGACACACTGGTCTAGATCTAGGGTGAACCCTAATCTTCACCTACAGGCACTGGCTCGAATGCCTAACTAAAAACAAGAGTGAGAAGGGGGTCAACACGATTGTTTCTAAGCATATCGCACTAATCAGTGCGACTGTCAGTGAAATAAGTGCATTGACCGAGGATGCAAGGAAAAAAATAAAAAAAATCAAAGGTTGATACCAGACTTGCTACTATAAATTTCAGACCAAGAGCAGTAAACAAGGAAAAGCAGACAGAACTAAAGGGAAATGGTGATACTATAAAATTTCACACAAAACCATGAAATTTCAAACAAGCAAAATGAAAGTCGGTTTCCCCAATGGAGTCACCAATTTGTGGTGAAGTAAAATTATAAGTATAGACACAAGCAATTCCTCTAGTCAGATAGAAAGTCTAGCCACTAACAAGACATTCTATGGAAGATATCCTTAGGTTAGAACCAATTAAGAGGGAGTCCCTCTTAGTACGCTTATCCCGTTTGGTGATGACCTTGCTTGCTTGCTCCAAATATCTCTTGTTTCCTTCTTCGAACACCTGAAACAAGTAAACAACAACAAACAACAACCGTGATAATAGAAAAATTGTAATTCAACCTACTTAAAAACTCAAGAAACATTAAGCCATAAACATGTGAGATGACAAATTATGTAGGAAATCAATCGATAATTGCATATATATTAAATCAAGAAGAGATTACAACCATTGTCTTGAATTTTTTTTTCTTCTCCAACAAAACCAGGTTCCCACACACTTCTGTTAGCATTCCATGATGGCCTCAGCAATGACAGTTTTAAGTATCTTCCCTTTAGCCTTCACACTAAACCAAATTTAGACTTCTCCCTCACACACAACTAGAGACCTACAACTATGAATAGCATGTCGTTTACTCCAAACTTAATTAGCACTAGCACGCCAACATTAACACTAGCCTATGCTTGGGAAAAAGAGAGGTTTATATAACATGCATGGATGGGAGATGGTTCCTCTTCTCATGGGAGAAGGTATTATCACTTGTGGTAGTTTTATCCTAATAAGGGAAAGGAGCCCAAACTGACATCCTTGGCTCCATCTGGCCCAACAATTTACCAAATTTATGTTATGAAGCTTCTAGAGCTAGAAGCTTCAGCTCCTTATTTTAAAAACTTTCCAAAAGAGGATCGACGTGACTGGAACAAGGCTCAGTCACTCTGGTTGGCACTAGGGATAGTTATAATTCTTTCATATCAGTGCGAGGAGAACAAGGGTCATTAGCGTCGGTCTATTAAACTGGGGAAAACAGAAGATTTGTGAGAAATGATGCTAAAGGGAATTGTTCTTCTCATGAAGAGGGACACAATGGGAGTTTCTTCATGAAGGGGAAGCATGTAGGGTTCACTGTAGAGGTCCTCTAGGATCATGGAATGGGGAGTACAGGGATAGTGACAAAATGTTGTGTAACAGCCTGTGTCTCAGACTTTACTACAATCTAAACCCATATCACTAGGCCTTAAACCAAGACCCACTCTCCAAGCTTTACTGCATATCCCAAACCTAGGATTACTAGGCCCAACGGAGATAAAACCACCTCTTAGATTTATCGTATGTCCTACCATTCACCAACAAGGAATCCTAGTCCCACTAAGGAAATATAATCCTAACTTTACCAAAACCCACAATCTGGGTTAGGGGTCACTAAGATGATGGCTCTGCCATGACCCACAGTCTGGTTCAGGGACCACTAGTCCATGTTCTCTATCATTCAGAGATCCACCTCACTTAGCTTCAAATCCATCTGGAAAGTCAACTCAACCAAAACATGAGAACCCATCACACCATGTCTATCCGAAAATGTCAAGGCTAGGCTAAAAATATTGTTACACCTAGAAAAACCCATGCCACAACAATAAAAGAACCACATGCAATACCATGTATTCTAAATTAAGCAAGGAAAATACACATGAAAGTTGATACCTACAATGAAAGTTTTTGTAGCTGCTTGATCTTGCTTTTTCCTACTTGATATTTGTTTCCTCTTATCTTCTTTGTTGTTCTTGATCCCATGCATAACCATAGAAAAAGCTTGAGCCAAGATCTTACACTGACTAAGATCTTAGCACTTAAAAGAAGAAGAATTTTTATCAATGAGGCCTATATTTTCTTCATTTTCCATTATTTTCCTTCAATTTCCTCCTCACATGCAACCTGTGACCTTTCACCTCCTTTTTCTCCTAATTTCCATTATTTTCATAAATAATTGTGCCAAGAATGCCATTTTCCTTTCCAAAGCCTCATCCATTTCCTTTACCAATTTCCTTGGCCATAAACAACCAAATGAGCACACCTTAGGACATATTTCCCAACATTCAGCTTGGAATAAGTGCCCCATTTATTGTGGCCTTATATATTTTCACATGGAATTTTCACCAGGGCTATTACAAAACCCTCCCTCTTGGGGGAACACCGTCCTCAGTGTTCAATGACACCTATAACCAACAAGATTGCTGAAAACAAATCATATTTCCCATGGTGATTTATAACATAACTTGTTGCAGTATTTACATTGAATGACCTGATCAAAAGAAAAACGTCATGACAACATGACTAGATAACAACCATACTGCACACTAGAGCTTTATGACATGGCTCATTACGGTATTTACATTAACCACATATACACATATGCACATTTGCTAATCCAACAAATAAAATAAATGATGCCTGTATCCACAACAAGGGAACCCAAAGGCTGACACCTCCATCCTTCAAGTAATATCAGGATTGACCTCCTTCCCAGGAAGTTCAGAATCCACTGTAAAGTGAAATTTGTATCCAATGTCCAACATTATAATCTGCACCACTTCTCCTCTAAGTGAGAAATTGCTAGCTCATTTTTCTAGGGCACACTGCTACTGTGCATCTGATTCCATATAGAAATGATAATGACCAAAACAAAGTCATCACCAGTCTTCCCTTCTCTTCTACACAGTACCTTGGGCAATCTGGTCACCCCTTCTGTGTAGTCACTCACCTTCCAAGTTCTGTTGGCACCCCCATCTCGACTAGTCCATCCCTTGGGAAGGCTTCCTCACATCTAAAAGTCAAATAACCAAGGCATATACCTACCTCAAACCATCATGTCGGTCATAGCATGCTCATGGAAACGAATGGACACTATTGGGTACTAGTGTCCTATAATGGCCCTGCTCCTGAAGTAATCCACTAGCATACTGTTGCATGTTCTAATTTCTTTCGTTGTTTCTTCCAGTTCTTGCAGTCGATTTCAACCACCCAACTAGGCATGTTCATTCATTCCTGTTACAAGCACATAATTTCCATTAGTTTCAAAATAAATTGAAATAACTTCAAATCATACCTCATTGGTAGTTCGTCAATAAGGTATACTTGCAATCCTATTTACTCCCTACCACAACAAATAAAACTATCATCTTTGACAAAATCATCATATATAAACATATCACATCATGTTAGCATAAAACAAAACCATCATAGAGCAAAATCATAAATCACATGCATGATAAAATTGAAATAAAACGTTGATAATTATCCTTTTATCAATCCTCAGCTTCTACCTTTGTCTTCATTCAGTACATACTCTGGATCAGTTGTTGTTGGCTTGAGGGGTCCTGACCTAGGTTCAGCGTTATTTAGTCAAACAAATCGCTACACTACTAGCCCTTTCAACATCAGTCCACGGAGCGCGGACTAAAGTCTCACCTGAAGCAGTATGGGGGGGTGTTGGAAGCAAGTTTCTACACCCTTGAGATGGTTGTGATTTCGGTTTATCCTAGCTATACCTACCTGCGCAGAGGTTTCTTAGCCCTCTGTTCTACCCATCAGTACCTTCGTGAAAGGATACAATCAGCTTCTGCGCAACCCTAACTTGGGGCTGATATACTTTTGCACTGCTAGGGTAGCGAATAGTGATATTTCCCAAACCAGGATAAGTGTCTTATTTATCTTATCAACCAATCTTAGTTAAATTTGTGTAAACAGATGTTCTTACTAGTGTTTACTTAACCAGCACATTCACATATATTTGTGCATCATATAAGAATTATAAGTGAAATTCATACCCAACATAACCAGATGCATAAACAGGAAATAAAGATGCAGAAATTGCAAAAAAATTCTCTTTATTGATAATTACGAACAATTATAGATTTGACCTGCCCAGCGCACTTAGTTTCATGGGTCCACGCACTCAACTGTAGACTTCTAGGCTTTTTCACACTCAGCTACAAAGCCTCTACCCATGCTACGACCCAAACATAGACTTCTACTTCAGAGTTATCTCTCATGCGTCATATCTTTATTGCCTTCATTGATTCCTTACTACTTAGCGCTTAGCTCTATTTATCAAATCCCATGGTTTGTGGACCATGGGTAGATCTTTTACAATTGACATTGCATTTCCAAAATAAGGGTAGACAACCCTATGACTCTTTAACATCTACATGCTCGTCGACCACAAAATGTGGAGTCTTTACACTTGGATTACAAAATTTGACCAAAATATGGGCTTGTAGCCCCAAAACTACCCTTGGGGGATCTCACATCCAACAGGCCCCCAACAAAAACATCTTGAATCGCCCTCGAGTCACTCTATAGGTGAAGAGATCTTAACATGAAGACCTCCCAACTCCATTTGGATCACTGCAACTTCGGCAACGCACTAAGCGACCGCTTTTTGGACTTCTTCCACTCGCTGCTTAGTGATGACCGTTGAACTTCTGCCCTGAATCTTCTACTGAGTGGCTTGCAGTGTCACGAGCTTCCCTTCAGTGGAATCTATGATTGTATATGCTTGATATATCCATGGATGTAGGTGCACTTTTAGGACCACTTCTTTGTGTCAAGCGACATCCACTTATTCTTTAAGCATCTTGGCCTCTTGCATCCGTGCGAGCCTCTGTTTAAGGGCAACCGTCTACGCAGTCCCTTTGACCTTGTCATATTTTTGTTTTAGCTCATGCGCCTTTGTCTCCAGGCACTCTACATTTGAGTCCTCTTCCAGGGTGGTTAGGACCTCGAATGACTTTGCAAAAAGGTGCATGCAATCTTCCACTACACTGTCAACTACTGCCACTGCTATTGTAACAATGGTGGTACATTGTTCGTTGACTTCTGGCGGAGTTGAAGGCTGAGCCCGCAACTGCAATTCTACAATCTGTAGGTTCATCTCCAACTGAACCCTGGCCATATCTGCTCAAGTGTTATGCACCACTGTGGCTAACTTGCGAACGCATGCCTCCACCGGTTCTTTTGCCTGAATGTCTAACTCCGGGACCATTCGGCAGGCTTCCTCCAATACCTACATGATTTTCTTATTCTGTTTCACTACCTCATTGCGCTGCAGACCCACTACTCGATGTTGATGTGTTGCTTGCTTACACCTGCATAGGGTGACTCCCCTGGGCTCTAAGTTCCACGGTGATTCCATCCTGCAAGAGGTAGAGCATCTCTCGAGGGAACATAGCCATGTTAAATTCCACCCTTTTAAGACTGCTAACCATGGGCCTGTCGAACTCATTTTCTATAGTAAGTGCCTCATCTGCTAGCAATATTGTGTTGGTCACCTTGGTATGCAACATCTCCTCGGCAGCTGAAGTGTTGATTGTGAGGCTGGTGAACATTGTGCTAGCTTCTGGAGTGCGAACCTGCAACTCTTGTAGCTCTGTTTGGAGAGCCTCCAATACCAACTAATGATGTTCTTCAAACTATTGGAGGGCCTCCATGGTGACATCCCTCACTGTTTCTCCAATGTCGTGCAAATCCCCCTCGGTGAGGGTGAGTGGGTCCAAGGATGTCTTTGAAGCCTTGGTTTTCTTCCGCGACACTGCCTTCTCTTGTAGGCGCAGACGCTTGAGTTGGGTGTATGTCATCTGAGGGTCTGAACCACCTTTTTCTATATCTATTTCTACCTCAACCCTAGGTGAAGGTGACTTCTGTCCTTCACACTCTTCTCCTCCAGTTTTATACTGTCCAGCCAATTTTGCGATGTTGCGCCTTCTTGGACCTTAACCTCCACTTCCTCCTTTCTTTGCTTCTCAGCCACCTGCACCATTCATAGCTTTATTTCTTCCTTCTTATGCTGCATGACAGACTTGTACATTTCCACCATGGAGCCTTCTGGAGTGCACCACTCTGACGGCCAAGACTCAGGGACTACAAAAAGAACATCATCAGTCACCAGATATGGTAAGTTATGCCATGTCTTCATAGCGTCCTTCCATGACCTGATAAATACATGGTGGAAATCCCCTTTGACCTCTACAAAGCTCTACAAACTAGCGTATACTATGGGTGACAACTATGGCTTGCGATTGATCCCCATCTGGATACTCATCTCCATCAAGATCCAAAAGATATTGATTTATTTTATACATTGAGCATCCTTGGTTTCCCACAGCGAAGCATACTTCATTGCCTTTGGAGGGTCCAGTGTGACCAAAGGGAATTGGCTATCTTTTGGAAGCTCCCATGCCACCAGTATGATCGATAGCAGGAGACACACATAGTGAAACGTCTTGCCTTGCTCCTGTTCCTCATGATAGTTCTCAAGGAACTTGCCACATAGATAATTCACCTAGTTGAACTGGAGTCCTTCAGTGCATTGGGCCACTAGTGCAATCACAGGCACAAACACCTCATCCGCGTGGCACTTCCACATCACTTTCCCTACTAAAATTTGTGTTGCGACCTTAACTATAGGGTTGTTAATGCTGGAGATTGCATATCCCTGCTTCTTCTTCTCCAACTTGAGATTCTTCTTCATCACTTTTGCATGTGCACACTTGCCACCTTTTCCTTCTGATATATTAGATGGATCCTCCCTTGAGTAAGGAAGTCGTGTGATTCGATGGATCAAGTGGTCTATGATGGGAATGGGCTCCTCAAGCCTCAAACACCCATCATGCACCAAGAAGATCAGATGCCTAATGACGAAGACGGTCACTAGGGAACGGTGGTAATGTGACACTGAGAGTAGGTCGAGAAACCTGGCTTTCTCTACACCCTTGATCCATGTCCACAACTCTAATAAAATCGTTCCAGCAGTCGCGTCAATTTGTCGGCACATTAGCTGCTTATTCTCTAAATGCGGGAATTTCTCATGATATGCAAGATCCTAATCTTCAAATTTTAGTATAGGAACCCGACCTAAGTGTGGTCCCTAGAAAACAATGTCATCCCAGAGCAACAAAGTTTGCAGGGAGCTCTTGCTCTCATCTATGTCCTTCGGCACCTTAGCTTTACCCTTACGCGGAGGAACATATTCTAGTAACTTGGTAATAGGGTTCGCACCATGGGTTTTGACTTCCATTTCCATGTCCTCCTCATCCACCAAGATTTATTCATATTCTTCCTCATCGACCTCCATATTAATGGCCTTCCCCTTTTCCTGCAAGGTGAGCTTTGTCCTCTGTGGGTTTCTTGGTGAGATGCACACCGGGATCATAGTCTGCTTATCCTTCTTTGTTCTTGGTGTCCTAGGGGATTTAGGGACTTCAACTATTACTACGGCACTCTATGGGGCTTCTACTAACATAATTTCCTACGCAACTTCCTCGGGTCTCGACGTCATTCTAGTCAGGAGGTCCTGCGTCTCCTTCGGCAATGTCTCAAACACTGAACTTGCCCTCAAAGCCTCAAAATTTGTAAGGTCCATACGCACTTGATAGTGCAACAAATGAATTTTCAAAATGCCAAGTGTTTTTCGTTGGAAAACCACCTATGGTTTATAGGGCTTTTTAAATTCAAATTTGACCATTCCCCCCACATTCGGCCCATTAATGCTAGATTGGTGGCAGATTTCCAAGAATCTAATCCATAAATTTCGCCTTAAATGCCCTTTGACCGCTCCATTTGGCCTCAAACTGACCATCAAATCGTAAATAGTGATTTTAACGGTCATTTTCCGGCAGAACTGTGCACTATTTCCACGAGTAGCGCAACTACCTTTGCGCTGTCGTGGATCTTGTGATACTTCACTGCTTCATGTAGCCCTGGAATCGTGCAGCTCCCTAATTTGGGTAGTATAGTTTATAGTCACGCGCCTCCTTTCAGCTGCATGGAGTGCTAAGATTGTGCTTCTATCACATAGTTAGATAGTCGAGCCACCTGTGTATGGATTCAATCGACTGTCATTCACCTTTCTTGGGAAGGGATCTCCATTTAACTTAACCAGCTAGATCGTGTCATCGTCGATAATCTCCTTAATAACATAGGGCCCTAGCCAATGCATTCTAAATTTTCTTGGAAAATTATCAGACTTACTATCATACAAGAGCACCAAGTGATTCACCTTAAAGGTGTGCATCTTAATATGTTGGCCATGCCATGATTTTTCTCGCTGCTTTTGGACATGTTGATGAAATCTAGCTAAAAATATGTCTTCTTCAAGCTCATCCATTTGCACGAGCCTCTCTTCCAAGGCTTCGTGATCTATCATACCTGTGAGTGCTACTATGAGTAGACTAGGCACGATATATCCCATAGGCATTACAGCTTCCACACCATAGACAAACCTAAAAGGGGTTTGTCCTGTTAGCTTTTTGCATGTTGACTGATAAGCCCACAATATTGCAGGTATGCATAGGTCCCAATCACTTTGCTGAGCATTGCAAACCTTGGTCATTGTGTTTTCAAGAACTTTGTTGAATGCCTCCACTATCTTGTTAGCCTGTGGGTGATAAGGTGTGATCTTTTGGTGATACAAGTGAAATTCCTACGTTAGTGCACTGATCGTCTCATTCAGGAAGGTGCATACCATGATCACTCATCATGATCTTTTGACATCCAAATCACATCAATACATTCTCAAATAGAAACTTCACAGCTGTTGCTCCTGTTCAATCCTTCACCAGTGGTGCTTCTGCCCAACGAGTCAAATACTCCATCGCAGTGATAATGTACCTCACCCCTGTCTTCCCTTGTGGCTGAATGGGCCCTATAAAATCTATTGCCCACTTCTCGAAGGGTTACAAAGTCATTTGTGGATTCGAAGGCATTTCATCCCTCCGCGATGGCCTGCATGTTCGCTGACATACATCACATGCCTTGCGATACGATTTTGAATCCCGATGAAGGGTTGGCCACCACAACCCTGCCCGTAGAATCTTTTGCATGGTTTCTCTCCCTACATAATGCCCTCCCGTAGTGCCCCCATGAGCATCCATGAGGATGCTGCTTCGTTCAAGTTTAGGTACACATCCTTGCAATATCTCATCAGTCCCCATCTTGTATAGATGCACAACAATGACAGAGAAATTTTTCACGTGCACCACTAATTCCATCTTTTACTGTATAGAGTATCCCTCAGGCGCATTTCCTATTGTTAGGAAATGTATTATATCCTCAAAATGTCCATCCAGGATGTGCACAACAAAGATTTGCGCGTCAGGTAATCCTTCCTCCAAATTAGTGGGTTCCTCCCCTATCTCAATGTGTGAAAGGTGGTCAGGTCCCGTGTTCAATCGTCTAGGCTTCACAAAATTTTCAAAATCATACTCTTTGAACAATAAGAGCCATCTGTAGATTCACCCCCCCAACATAGGCTTATTGACCAGATACTTCAACGTAGAGTGTTTCGTATACATCTTAAAGTGGCCTCCTAGCAAGTAGTGTTGATACTTCTAGAGTGCATACACCATAGCTAGCCCCTCACGCTCAATGGTGGAATATTTCTTCTCTTCTTTGGATAATGTGAGACTTGGGAATGCTATAGGGTGGTCCAAACCTTCTCCGCCATCTTGCGTTAGTACTGCCCCTAGCACTATACATGACGCATCAACATGTACATGAAACTCTTTCTTCCAGTTCGGGAAGACTAGAATCGGTGCAGTAACCATCTTTTCTTTCAATATATCCAGGCCTTTCTTACAGTCATCATTCTAGTAGAACGCGATGTTAGTGCCTAAATCTACCTCAGGTTGAGAAAGGTAGGATCTAGGGTAACATCAAACCAAGATTAACCTGGTAGCTAGCCCTAATAGCTCAGGAGAGGGCTCTCTCCTTATCAATCTCAGTAAAATATGATCAATGAGGCTTGAGATGACTGATGTAAAGACTGATTTTAGGCTAGGTATGTGTTCAGAAGAGTTTGATGGAATTTGATGATGTTTTGTTGGCTCAAATGTGAAAGGCTCAAATATTGATGAGGAGGATACTTGGGGATGGGGTAAGACAGGAATATATACAACAAAGTAGGGATACTATCAACTACAAAGCCAACAAGATACACCACATCAGGGATCAGTCTGGAAGCATATTTGGGACAGCTTCAGCATCCCAAAAATCAACTTCTTCTTTTGGACCTTATTCCATAACAAAATCCTCACAGGTGAAAACTTGAGAAAAAGGGGTATAGTAGGACCACACAGATGCATTCTATGCAAAAGAGAGCTAGAAACAACAAGCCATCTGTTTATAACATGTGAGTTTGCGAAGGAGGTATGGTCTACTTTCTTGTCTGGACTAAACATGAGTGCCCCTCTCCAAAGCACAATAACCTCCATGTTCACATCTTGGAATGAAAACTACCCTGATCGAATTGCCAACAAATCAATTTGGAACAAGGTATGGACAAATGTGCCTAAATATGTTTGCTGGAAAATCTGGTTAGCCTGGAATGAGGCCATCTTCAACAACACTGAGCAACCAACAATGAAAGTGGCTGAACAGGCAAAGAAGCTCCTCCTAGAAACTCTAAATCATCACACAGTAAAGGAAGATAACTCGCTAAGAAAAGAAGAAAGCGTGTGGTTGGAAGACTACACAGGAAAAGGCAGACAACAAGCACCACCGCGACCAATCCACAAAGAAAGGTGGTAGATTCGAGAAACCGAAGAAAATTTTCAGAAATGGAGGAAATCCCAGGAAATATGCACCATTCTCTTGATGGAGCCTCAAAAGGAAATCCAGGGAGAGCAGGAGCAGGTGGACTGATTTACTACCAGAATGGGAAAACATAAGAATTTAGCTGGGGCCTGGGAGTGAAAACAAACAACCAAGCAGAAATACTTATCCTCTGGAAAGCTTGCCAAATTGCAAGTAAAGAAAACCCAAAGGAAATCTTAATAATAGGAGATTCAAAACTGCTGATAAAAACATTGGCAAAAAAGGAAAAGCTCAAGGATCTGACTCTAAACAAGCAACTATCAAGAGTGAACAGAATATTGAAAGATCTCTGCTCGGTTCAAATATATCATATTCTTAGAGGACTAAACAAGGATGCAGACAGATTGGCAAATATAGGATGCACTCTTCAGGAAGGAATGATCAGCATTAATGCAGGAAGCCCAACTAAGGCAGACATTCCCTAAGTGAAAGAGTGTTGTAATCAGCAATGGAATTGTAATGGTCGTTTAGGCAATGCCCGATCTTACTATCAATAAAAATAACCGTTTCAGTTAAAAATAAAAATAAAAAAATGTGAAAGGCAGATTTGGGTCCGGGGAATGAGGCTCAGTTTTGCAGAGATCTCTATGGGGCGAGGTAGGAAAATGGTTTGGTACTTCAAATTGAGTGAAATTGAGAGCTTTTAGACTAGTGAGGAGTTGAAGAGGGCATGAAAGTCTCAGGGATCCTCTTCAAACAGCTGAAAACATAAGTAACTAAACAAAACCTTAGGTAGAACATTGCAAATCAATGAATTCTACCTTTATCCTTGTTTCATTTAGTTAATATGAAAAGAGAGAGACAAGGGCATACATAAACACATGCAAACATGAAATTATAGAAGGAAACACAATACCAAATCAAGTCCCCACAACAATCCCATAAAGTGCTGCAAACCCTAGTCTATTCCTTTGCCAAATTGCTGAAATGAGTGTACAATAAAGCTCCAAGCTTTCCCAAAAGTCCAAAATTTGCCAATGACTGAAAAACTAGTAGATATAGGAAATAAAAAACTCATCCTAGCCTTTAGGGGTCGAGCTCATAATTTTAGGATCTGCTTCAACAAGATCTAAACTGAGAACTAAAAAGTAGGTAGTGGAACAGCTTGCCTCTAAAAACTAGGAAACTGATTCATTTAGATGCAAACTACCTTTTCATGGATGAATCTACATATATGAGTGAAAACTTAACATATTTACATCAAAATCCATCAAGTCACATCAAATTACATCATGATTTTGACTATTAGAAAGAGAAAAGTCAAAATGTGAAGAAACTAGGCGAAAAAACAGAGTTTTTTGACCAAAATGACAAAATTTCATCCTGTGCGCCGCGCTCCTGATCCTGTGCACCGTGCTACTTTGGAGATACTTTTGAAGGCCTTTCCTTGCACAACATTTTCTCCAAGTGGTCTTGTTAGAAAGGTCTACCTGTCTGCTTTCTAGAACAAGTGGAATTTCTGAATTTGGCCTCCATTCGACCCTCCAAAAATGAGTTCTCCCAACACTGCTTTCTGTGTGGCCAAAAAGGGGTAGAAAGGTCATTTTTGAGGTGTTTTTGACCTTTTTGGAAGCTAAAAAACCTGTCAAAATTTCTTGGCCATGTGAAGGAATTCATATTTTTCCATGCGGAATCCAAAAATGCTGATTTTTTCTCAAAAGGAGGTCTCTAGCAAAAGCGTGCGCCAGGCGGCGCGACGCACCAAACGGAAAAACCTGTTTTTTAGGCCAAAATTTTAAAATTTTAAAAACGTTTTGAGTGTCTATCATCAAGTGCTATGTTGGTCTAAGGAAGCCTTAACCAAGATCTGGATTCTATCTTGCTCTTTTCTCTTCCTTGATGCTTTCTTCAACCTGGCCTTCAAAATCCTTCTTGCTTTGCACACCTTGTTTCTCGCTAAGTAGTGGTAGGCCATGTGCCTCTACATCTTTTTCTCCCTGTTGGCCTTCTCTAGCATATTTTTCAAGTGCATATTTTCCCTCTCAAGCCAAGATTCATGATCATCATCAATTTCTTGTTCAAGTGCTATCAGCGTGATTTTCCTCCTCTTGGCAGCTTGTTGGTTTTCTTGTATGTTTTGTAGCTCCATGATGGTTTTCTGATCCTCTATCTGTTTGTTTATTTTCTCCAAATATTTGATTATCCATTTGGTTCTTTCCAGGTTGAGAGATAAATCATGAATTTCAGTTTGTTGTTCCTGGATGATCTCCTTGAGCTTTGAGCTTTGGGAGCCCAAATCGGTGTCATCATCCTGAATAAGAATGAAATCTATCTCTTGTCCTCCTGAAGGCCCCTCATCATGTAATGGCTACTTACCCTTATCTTGTACCTGATTTGTAGTTGAAGGAAACGAGACCCCTTCCACCCCGAGTGGAGATAGTACTCATTTTGCTGCTACAAACAATCTCCTTGTGCCCTTTTGGCATGTAACAAACACTGGCACACTAGTGGTTTGTGTCTCATGCACCTCCTGCTGATGTGAATGCTCTCTTGCCTCATGAAAAAATGATGGGGGTACTTGAGAACCTGTAAAGACCTCAAGTGAAATGAAATCCTCCCATGAGATATTCAGTAAACCAAGCTAATGCAAGACCATGATTTTGATGAGTGCAAAGTGATAGATGTTATTATACTGCTGATGAGGAGGCTTCCTTTGAACCAAGGTGGTCATCTTCTCAATATTCTGGAAAATAAAATAGGGGAGATTCATCATTCTCACCCTAGTGAAGTGCATCAACAGTCTGATGTGGTAAGCATACAAGAGAGAAAATCTGGCCTCACAGCTAAAATATTTAATTATGAGTTTCATTAAGGGTGCATATGTGTCCTGAAGGTACCTGAAATGGAAAAATTTGCCAATCTGCCTCTGAAAACCAGCCTTGATGTAAGGCTCATAATGATCTCTATCAACAAACTACCCCTTATTCCATTGCTCACCTACATTTGGAATACCAGTTTCTTGAGCAATAGTCTCAGGTGTCAAGGTGAATGTCACACCTGCCAAAGTGACTTGGCCATTATGAATATGGAGCACAAATAGTTTAGCCAACTCATTGTGGTATTTAACTCTTGCCACCATCTCACAAAATTGAAAACAAGATTGATGTTGGAAGCATGTGTCAGCAAGAGTACAGGCCAATAGCTCGGCAAGTGAAGTAGGCTCCTCCTGGTTATGTTTCCCACTCTTATGAGGCCTCCTTGGTGCATGCATTTCTCTAGAATAATCACTGACTATTTCCTCATTTCTGTCATAGGAAGAATATGACTCCATGTTTGCTAATGTTTGAGTTTTTCTAAGATGAGTATGAAGCGATTTTATGGTGTCAATAGGTTTTTTCTACCAAAGATATGAATGTATGAGGGACTGTAGAGGGAATATGTATGAGGGGTTTGGGAATGTTGCTGATAGGTTTTTGGGGAAATGAAAGAGTTTAGGGAATAATATTTAGGCTTGGGAATAACAATTAGGGTTTGGGGATATTTGACTAGGATTTTGGATAGTGGGATTAGGGATTTAGGATTAATAGTTTTAGGGATATGGTGATTAGGGAGTGAGTAATATGAATGAAAAGGGAAGGAGAAAATGGAAGTGAGTGAGTGAGGGAATGAGGGAGTGAAATTAGCAACAAAATATGTAAAGTGTAAACCCTATGCAATTGTTTTTTTAACAAGAAATGCAAGGAGGTAGGGTTTCAATTTTTTACCATTAAAACACCATAAATACCAAGATAAACTCATTCATTGGCGATGAGGGTGCATTAACTTACTTGGACAATTGAGGATTTAGCAATTTTATAAGTTTGAAAAAGGTTGTGAGTGATTTCGAGCCTTGCAGTTCTGTGCACTGCGCCACCTCACAGGTGTGCCGCGCTCATTCTGTGCACCGCGCCTGTTGTAAAAATACACTGGGAACACTGCCAGGTGCACCACGCTAAATGTGTGCGTCGCGCTCTAACCTAGGTGTGACGTGCCACTGATTTTCGCCTTTTAAACACAAAATCGCTCTTTTGGCTTTTGCAAATGGAAATGCATTTGCTCTCTTCACTTTGTGGACACAAATGAGCCTCATTTGTTTTGAAAAAGCTTTATATAACCATGGCTTTTAATTTTTTATTCAAGAAAACCCACTCTTCTAATGTTTGGTTATTTCACTTCCTTTTAAAACTCTGTTTTGGCATTTTACTTGGTTTTTTCTTTTAATGGACTAAATACTTTGGCAACTTGTCTCTTTTGCAGGAACTAAAGTAGCAGAGGCTTGGCGAAGTGACCAGGGTTGCCTTTGAAATTATTACATATGAAAAAATAAAATTACATGAAATTTATTATATGAAACATATAAAAACTCTGTTTTTCCTCAAAATAGGGTTTTGAGGAAAAATCAATAACTAAGCATGTGATCATTGAAATTATTGTTGCTGAGAATTTATTTGACCTCCTCATGCACTTGCTGACCATTATTGAGCATTTTCAATACCTTATTGATGAAACCTTAGAACTAATGAGACCTAAAACCCTAAAAATGACTTTTGCAGATTTAAAGACAAAAAATGACTGCAGATGATTTAGAGAAAATGGGTCAACAGGTAAAGAACATGAGGGAAAATGTATAATATGCCCCTACCATCATATGATCCATGATCCTAATGGAATGCAATTGATTGGATGAGACGCCTAATATGTAATGCAACAAGAGAATTTTATCATTGATGGAGGGATGAAGATACCGACACTAACACGAGACATCCTTCTTCAACAATTTTTCCATTGGCATGGTGATCTAGGTATATCCTCTAATAAACTTTCTGTAATATCCCATATCTCTCAGAGTATCACGCAATTTTTTCACACTCCTTGGTGCTTCCAAGTTCATTATCACCACGATCTTTGCGGGGTCTACCATCAGTCCTTGTCTGCAAACCACATGCCCCAATAGGTTCCCAAAAGGAACTCAAAACAAACATTTCTTGAGGTTGAGCGTGATCTGGTATCTTCGACAGGTATCCAACATCAAGTGAAAGTTCGCTACATGGCGCTTAACAAACCAAAATATAGTCCAGTCATCAAAGTATACCTCTAGGAACTTAAGAATAAATTCCTTGAATGCCGTAACAACCATGTGCTAAAAGCTAGCAGGCGCATTATTCAACCCAAATGGCATTACAATATATTGAAAGCAGCCCCACTTAGTGTCAAAGGTTGTCTTGCTCCCATCCTCTGGTGTGATTTTGATTTGGTGGTACCCAAAGAACCCATTAGTGAAGGAGTATGCTTCCTGGCCACCTACATTGTCCAACACTTTATATGTGAATGGAGTTGTGAAAAGATCATGCACACAAGAGTCATTCATTTTTCTGAGATCCACACATATCCTTATTTCATCCTTTTGCTTCTTCTCTTACACCACCATAGGGATTACCCAATCAGAATCTTCCATAGGCTCAATGATACCTACTTCTATCATTTTGTTTATCTTTAAGTGAACCTTTTCCTTGTATTTCGAATTTAGGCGGTAAGGCCTCTGCTTAATTGGCTTCACGTCAAGCTTTAATGTGATCTTCATCAGTCCTAGATCTCTGATTATTCCTTTCAAATTTGTAAATTTGGTAGGGAATAAGTCTTGGTATTCGCAGAGAAATTCAATGACCTTATCCATCATCATGTCATCCTATTAGTCTCCAATCCTTGCGAATTTGGGTTCTGCCTCTGTACCAATGTTCACCTGTTTAGTTCTCACCAGCGTGGTTATATCAAGGTTCTGAATCTGCAGTCCCTGAACCTCATAGTGGTCTTTTGTCTCTAGAATGTTAATCTTCCGGTGGATCCTCATCCTCTTCTTCAACAGTTACATTATAACATTTCAACGCACGACTCAGTTGAGGAGCCCATTCAGGCTGTGCCAGGTCTATAGGATCTTGCGGTATCCTAAAGATGGATTCTTTCACCTCTTCCAACACTTCATCAATACCACCAAACCCATCCTCAAAACTAAATGTCATCATGAATCCTCCATGTGGGATATCCCATTTACCTATCCCATGGCGGAGCTGTGTTTTTATATACCAATTCATTTGGATAACATCTAGGGTGTGACAGAATAGGTGCACCCACTCCGACTGGGGATTTTCTCCATAAGCATGTGTCCATTTTCCTAGATGCACACGTGGATCATTTTGTCCATCGTACCTGTCTGTCAGTCACATCTTAGGTTTCCCAAATCGTGCTCTCATCATCCTCCTACATTCACGCCAATCATTGAAACTCCCCTTGTGCGTACCCCACCATCTTGCGAGCATAGCGCGTAGTGCCCAGTCCAAGGCCTGGAAGCGTTGCTTTTCTGGCACCTCCCTTTCAAACGCATCCAAAAAGATATCTACCTCATTCAGTCCATCATAAGTAGGTAGAGTTCTTACCTCTGATGACACATAGCGCAACGACCAGGTCATCATGTTGAAATTCAGCGTAGTTACTTCATGTAACCAATTCTGCCAACATTCTATTTCTTCAGCGGAATCCAAAGTGAAAGAACTCTCGTGCTCCCATGTAATCCATACATTTTTGATGGGATTCAGTTAGTTTTTGTCTCGCGTTGTTATCTTATAGATGCAGTCTAGATCATCATCACTCTCATAATTGTGGATTGGTTCCGTATAGCGTGATCCTTCAGCAGGATCTAGGGGTATTATTACACACAATTATTCTTCTCAAAGATCATCCTTCGCTTCTTCAGATTCATTACCCCATTCATATTAGTTTCCCAGTCAATTCCCAGGAGTGCACGGTAGGGATTTCTATCATCTACTATCTCTATTACTTAAAAATCTGCCAGCGCACTCGCTCACTCAATATCCACGGTTACTACCTGCAGCCACCCCATGGGTATGATTTTCTGCTTATTCACCATCCTTGGCTGAATTGAAGACCATTACAGCATAGGTCTCACCATTCTTTCCCATGTCTATTTTTGTAGAACATCCGCATTTGATCCCAAATCCATAATGACTTGATCCATTTTGTATTCTCCGATCTGTGCGGTGAGTCTCATTTCTCGCCTTATCCTTGTCTTATGCTGAGAAATATTTCAGACTACACATGATTCACCTGGTGCTATCTCAATAAATCTATTGATGAGTTCTTATAACCCTTTCATAGCCATACTGTAGCGCAATAACTTCATACAGGTTTCCAGGAAAGTTGTGAGCATAGAGGGGTCCATCTCTGGCTCAGGTTTATCCTTTCTTCCTGAGGTGGAGGCCTCAATGAATCTCTTCTTAGCTTCCATGAATGCTTCATGAGTGCACTCCAAATTGAACTCAAACTATTTCGTTGGGGCTTTGCAAACCTAGGTGTTGTCTTCTGGTTGTTTCCCCTTGTCATATCCCATCGCAATTCCACTCCGGAGCATGATATTTATGTTCGGCTCTTCCTCGCACAGGTCAGACCTCATCATCTGTAGCTTTTGAATTGGGGGAGGCGGTAGCACCACTTTGTCACGTATCTCAGCTATCAGTGTAGGAAAATCTTCTATTTCATGATCAAACAACGTGAAATACTTGCACAACGGCCACGTTAGATTAGTGAAATCACTGGCATAGTGTCTCGACCCTCCGCAATTGTAGAAAATCAACTGTCCTCGACCTCTACTAGGTCCTCCTTTGCCTCGGCCTCATCCGCGCCCCTGAAATATTGTCTGTGCCATCCTTGCATTTTGGTCAAGGGGCCGCATTTCAGCCTGAACTCGGTAGGAGAGAGTTTTGTCCATCATCAATTCATAGCTCTTGCAAATATGCTCATTAGGTCCTACTGACCTACAAAAGTTGCAGAACAACTGTTGTAGTGCTTGCACATACTTTCGTAGCAAGTGACAGTTATCCGTGACATGTTTTTTGGCCACCTGACAGATAGCGCACCATAAAGCAGGTGTCGCACTAGGTCTTGCTTGAGCTTCTGTTCTTAAAGGCATCAGTCCTCCTCCTGCAAGGTAATTTTTAAAGACCAAGCAATGGCCTTTGGAAAGAATAGTATGATAGTAAATGAAGTAGAGTACATATATCAATGATAGGACAACAAGAGGTATGGTTATAATGAGAGCAGAGTATGTAAAGATAGTTATGAATAAGAGATAGGATGCTTTGGATTGATGATAAGTTATGTGAAAAAAGAAAAAGGACAAAAATATGCCAAAAATATGCTTTGCTGACGATATTATAGCCGGGAATGATGCGATTGATCGGAAAACAATTTCTCATGCGTAAAGGTTCAAAACAGGGAAAAATTAAGGAAATAACTTCTCCGATAAAAAGAGAGAATAAGAAAAGGGTATTATAGTAATAATTGACGATAAGATATAACTTCAATACCATAAGCAGAGCCTCTACTGCCAGCAGATGTCCATAGCCTTGGAAGGGTTGCTTTTTAACCCATATGAGCCAGGATCCTCAATTTATAAATGGAGAGTTCCAGTATTGTTCTACATAAGAGATTAGTGTACTAGCGTGGTAACTAGATAACCACACTACCATTCACTGGGATGTAGCAAAAGTGATCAGGCCAGCTCGTGATGAGACCTCCTATTCCAAGGATATTTTGGCTATCCAATGGATCATAACCCTGATGTCATGGCCATAGTGGGAATGTCACTTCGGTACATCCTTATGAACATGTTAGTTGGCTCTTAATGAGACCCCCTATCCTCCATCTGCAAACAAAATTGCGCTGTAGTTACACATTTTTATGATAAATAAAGGGAGTCTCAGTACTCCTTAAGAGCAAGGATGGTGGAAGAAGTTGAAGATGTCAATTGAAAAAAATATACCCATGATCTCATTTATTACAGACAGAGAAGATTATAACTAGGAAAGGTGGAACCAACATGGTATTAAGATGATAAATTAGTATCATGTACAGTAGAAAACGATGCAGCAAAGTAGTATATAAATAACTATGTTCATTTTCTTAAAAAGAATCTCTCATCCAGAATTTGTCCTATTAAAGATCATAATGTGAATGATATTAACTCGCTTCCATAATTCTTGTCCTCATAAAAGTAGTGTACTTCATGCCATGAAAGAGAATCAGTCAAATGTGGTTGAGATGAACTAGGAATAATCCCAGAAGAAGAAGGAAGGGTTGTTCTAAAAAATACTCCCAAAGTGCTGTTCCCTTGAAGGAACAACAAAAACACTCAAAAACGGTTTATTCCCTTTAGGGAATAGCAAAAACACTCGAAAAAGTGTTGTTCCTTGTAGGGAACATCAAAGGAAAATACACGCAAAAGTGTTGCTCCCTATAAGGAACAAAAAAAGAAAAACACACACAAAAGTGTTGTTCCCTATAGGGAACAGTAGATGTTCCCTGTAGGGAACAACAAAGAAAGAAAAGAAATGCACGCCAAAAGTGTTGTTCCTTATAAGGAACATCAAAGAAAATGCATGCCAAAAATTGTTGTTCCCTATAGGGAATAACAAAAAATGCACACGAAAAAGTGTTGTTCCCTATAGAGAACAACAACTGTTCCCTATAAGGAACAACAAAAAAATGCACGTGAAAAAGTGTTGTTCCATGTAGGGAACAAAAAAAAATGCACACAAAAAAGTTATGGTCCCTATAGGGAACAACAGTTGTTCCCTGTAGGGAACATCAAAAAATGCACACGAAAAAGTGTTAACCGTTACTCAGTCAATTTAGCTGTTGGAATGGCTTGCTGTCCCTATTTAGCTCATCGCTAAGATTGGATCTTCAACTTGTCCTGATGATGAACCACACTGGTTGGTTCGAAACGCGTCGACAAATGATTTCTTATGTGATTTTTCCAAAATTATTCTCATAAACATCATGAACATGTAATCTATTGGTCATATAAATACATCTGAGCATAGGAAATTCATACTTATATGATAGTTGTCAAGAAGGATTGATGCCCTCTCATTACAGTTAAATTATTATCTATTAGGTCATACATTCAGTATTCATTCATTTACTAATTAAAATATGTTGAGAGCCATGACTAAGATATGTCATAAAATCACACTTATAACCAACATAATAACAATGATATAACAATAATTATAACTAGATAATAACAAACACATTTACACTTAAGACATGAGAAGAGATAGTTCTTATTAACATATGCAAGATGCAACCAAGCTAGGACTTCCACGTACCACCTGACCATATATTTGGTTGAACCAAATATTTATTTTAGCCAGTCACCCTTGTGCCATATTCCAAGCATGAATGGACTCACAATAGAACTAATCAAGGTTTCCCCAGGCTTTACCATGTATTGGGCCAAGGGATTCCTAGGCCCAGATAATAAACATACACTTCAATCTTTACTACAATCCATCCATACATCGGTGAAGGGATCACTAAGCCCTAAACAATCACGGATGCCTCTGGATATATCCACCTAAACCGTGATTAATTTGTATGTCTCCACCCTCTGGGATTTACCGTGTATCTTGCCATTAGTAGTCATGGGATTCCTAGGCCTAATGAGGGTATTCACTTGTAGGATTTACCATGTATCTTTCCATTACCAATCAAGGGATTCCTAGGCCCAATGAGGATATTCACAACTAGTTTTTACCATGTATCTCGCCATTACCATTCAAGGGATTCCTATGCCTTGTGATTTTTCATGAGACTACCCCACTCAGTTTCAAAACCATTCAACAATATAGCTCAACTAAGTAATAAATAATCCATCAAACCACTGTTATCAAAAAATGGAAAGGCAAGGTTAAAAACCACTGTCACACTTGGAAAAACCCATGCCAATGACAACAAGAGAACCAAATGCACACATGCAAGCCAAAACTAGAAAGGAAATCATACATGCAACTCAATACCTATAAGTAATCCTGTTGTAGCCACTTTAAAGCACTCTTCCTTGCTTGATCTTTGCTTCCCTTTGATTTCTTGTCCTTCCTTTACCTTTATTCCACCAATGCTAGAGTGCTTCAATAATACTCTAGGTGCGTGAGAGTATGAGTGAAAGAGAGAGAGCGCTCCAAAACTAAGCTGACAAAAGGTCATGAAATGATCATCATAAGACTTTTTGTTAATGAGGCCTCCCTTTTCTTCCTTTTCGCTTATTTTCCTTCATTCTCCTCCTCACATGCAACCTATGGCCTTTCAACTTCTTTTTCTCCTAATTTCCCTTATTTTCATAAACAAAATGCCAATTTATCCTACTTTTCCTTTCCAAAGCCTTTTCCATTACCTTTTCCAATTTCCTTTAGCCATAATAAACCAAATTAACACCCACTATGATGTTTTTCCCATCATTAAGCTTGGAATAAGTGTCCCATGACCTTTGTCTTATTTTTCCTTTATTAAATTTATTACATGACCTTTTAATCGAGGGTTGTTACAAGAACTTTCAAAAGTCTCAACTAAGGGAGGGTTAGTGTGACTCCTAGTGGAAATTGGGGTCCTAATAGTTTGAGTTTTGTGAATTCCCTTTGCCATTACAGTCTAATATGCCCTCCTTATAGTGCCATTTTATTAACGCAAGCATTGACATGCCTAAGTCAACAAAGGAGGTATAGCTTAGATTGGGGTCCTTTAACAACCCAAACCATTTGGAATAGCTATCCTCGATGGGTTTAACATACTCGATTGGCCCTATATCCTTTCTTTCGAAGAAGCATTGAACTCAAAAAAAAATATAATCCTAAACCTAAACTATAATTATCCTATACAAATCTAAACTACATTTAATATATATCTCTTATATATAATATATATATATATATATTATTCTCTATAATATTTATATAATATATATAATAATATATATATATATATCCTAAATTATTTGTTATGTGAACTAATGTTTAGGTTAAATCAAACTATGTAAAATGAAATAATCTGCTTCTTATAATGTATAATGAATTCTAATTTATATATTCTATTTATATATTAGAATTAAAATAAAGAATACAATCGCTAATATTACAAGGTTAAAATAATATACAATATTTATAGTGATATGATACAATAAAGAATAAGGCTAGAACATACCATAATTAGCTCAAGACTTAAAACAATAAAAATATTGTAGAACTATTGCATATCTAAATTTAAAGAAAAAAATAAATGCTAATTTATATTTCTAAAAAGAAATTTAAATTCGATTCCTAATGTAATTAACAATTAGAACGGGTAACTGTGACATTACAAAAACTTATTCTGGAAGATAAACACAATATAACTCTATTTTATTTTAGGTTTTTTAAATTAAGAAAGGAAATTGAAGAAATACATAATATATTACCTTCTAATTCTTGCTTGGTCAAGACTTAAATAGAGAAAGGAATAATAGTAAACAATATTGTTGTAGGTGATATTATATCTTCATCAATGACTAATGAATCAAAACAATTAATCACTGAGATAGAGTTAGCTGTAAAAATTTCTCATTTCCCACCCTGGTTTTCAGTTTCACCTTATTTCTCCAAAATAGTTAAATGCCCTTTCCCATATCCATACATTCAACAACTGGAAAATAAATTTTGTTGAAAACATAAATTCTAGAAATTTTATAGAATGCTGGAAAATGTAGAAATAAAAAATCAGCACATATAAACAACCATTCAACACATTTAAACACAGTGATTTTTGGTTAAGGTGACCCTGGAAAAACCCCCTACAACTCTTGGGGAAAACCAGTTTGAAAACTTCTTTTTATTTTTGGAAAATGCTTTTTACAGTGAGAAATATTCAGCAAAAAATTAGCAAGCAAACTTTTACAACTTATCTCGTTTTACATGCCTCACAGCCAACTAGAAAAAACTTGCAAATAGCAAAACAGAACAACAATAAATGATGTACATCCTCCTCGATTTTTGTGCCCAATTTCAGCCTTAAATGATGTTGTACAACCTGCCTAGAAAAGCATGCAAGCTGCCATAAATACGTTGTACGGATTTCCTTGATTTCTATGCAAAAAAAACAAGTAGTACAGCTGTACGGATTTGCCTCGATTTGCGTGCCAAGGTACAAACACTTGCTATACAGATTTCTGCTCCTCGATTTCTATGCACTTGCTGTACGGATTTCTAGAAAATTGTGCCCAAATTCTGCCTTTCACTATGTGCTAACTCAGCTGTACATATTTGCTAAAATGCTGCCTTGAAATGTGTGCCAAGCCACTGTCTCCTCCTCCTCCCTGTGTAGAAATCTCCCTTGCTCTCTTGGTCTCCTTCTCTCAATCTGCACATGAAAGAATGCATGACCTTTTCCTCCTTTAATCTAACCCTAAGTGACTTTTGGGGAACCCCTAAATCCAATGGCTAAAATAGATTGAGATCTAGGGCTGAGATTAAATGCTCATTTAAATCTCACTTTCTATTTTTTAATTCACCCCACTCTAATAAAGACCCACTTAGTCATTTATTTCCAAAGTCACTTTTCCTTTCTAATTTTACATTGACTTTATTAAAGTCACTTTAAAATTAGACTTTAGTAACTTTATCACTTAAAGTCACTTTTAAATTAGATTTGACTTTATAAAAATTATAAATTCACTTTAGGAGAAAAATTAAATTCTGTTGGACACTTTTCCCTATGCCAAAGATCAAAGCCTTAGGGAACCACTTGTCCTCCGGTACCAAATTTCAACACTCCCTCTTACCGAGGAAGGTGTTCCTCACCACACCCATCTTGTTTCTGAAGTAGACATGCTTGCCCCATGGTAAGGCTTTGGTAAAAATATCTGTAACCTACTCATCAGTGGGAATATATTCAAGCTTCACAGCTCCCTTCTGAACATAGTCTCTGATGAAATGATATTTGATCCCAATATGCTTTGACCTGTCATGAAATATTGGATTCTCCACGAGTTTAATGCAACTTTGATTATCACAGTAAATCACTGAAGGTCTCAACGACTGACCAAATAAGCCAAACAACATATTGCGAAGCCAGATGGCCTCACAACTAGCTAGGCTGGCTGCCATATACTCTGCTTCCGCTGAACTCAATGCTACTGACTATTGCTTCCGGCTGAACCATGAAACTACTGCCGTACCCAACACAAAACAACACCCTAAAGTGCTCTTCCTATCAAAAGTACAACCTGCCCAATCAGAATCAGTATAACCTGCCAATCTCACTCCATCCCCCTGCCTGTAGTCTAGACCATAATCCACTGTCCCTTGCAAGTACCACAAAATGTATTTTGCAGCCACCCAGTGAACCTTCCTAGTCTCACGCATAAACTGACTCATCGTGTTGACTGCAAAACAAATATCTGGTCTAGTGTTGACCAAATACATCAAGGAACCAATCAGCTTCCCGTACAATGTGGGATCCACCAACTCAGAATCCGAAGCATGAAGCTTCTTCCAGGTTGTGATCATCATTGTCGACATGGGTTTACAATCCTCCATGTGGAATATGCCAAGGATGTCGACAATATACCTCCCCTGCCCTAGGAAGAAAAGCCCTCCTCCTGCCACACCTCCAAACCCAAAAAGTAATGCATCAAGCCAATGTCCTTCATCTCAAACTCCGCTGCAAGATCTCTCTTGCAGTGCTCTATGAGTCTCTTTGCACCTGTAATGACTAAGTCATCCACATACAACACTAGAATGAGAGGCTCCTCACCTATCACAATATAGTAAAGGTTCGGATCTGCTCCACTCTTTGTGAAACCCATGCTCTGCAAGTATGTATCTATCCTGGAGTACCAAGCTCTGGGAGCTTGCTTCAGGCCATAAAGGGCCTTCTTCAGTCTGCATAATGGGACTCCTTCCCATGCACCTCAAAGCCTTGTGGCTGCTCAATGTACACCTCCTCTTGTATGAAGCCATTGAGAAATGCAGTCTTCACATCCATCTGGTGGATCTTCCAACCCATCTTTGTTGCTATCGATATAATGGAGAGGATCGAAGTATATCGAGCCACGGGAGCGAAGGTCTCCTCATAATCAACTCCCTCTACCTGGGAGAACCCTCTAGCCACAAACCTCGCTTTGAATTTCTCAATGCTGCCATCTGCAGCATGCTTTACCTTGTAAAGCCAACTGGAAGTAACCACGGACTTGCCCTCAGGCCTCGCCACCACCTCCCAAACATCATTCTTCATGATAGAATAATACTCCTCCTGCATGGACTCTCTCCAGACCTGCTGGCTAGCTGCCTCCTCATAGCTAGAAGGCTCAGAGTCAAGGATGCTGGTAACCATCACCATATAGCTACAAAATCTCTCAGGTGGTCTACTCTCTCTGACCGGCTTCTTAGGCTCAGCAATAGATGTGGCATCTCTCAAGGTGTCCTGAAGCCACTTGGGCTTCCTCTTCCCTGAGCATACTTCTCCCATTGGAGAATGAAACTCCTCCTTCTCATCACCATCAGTAGCCTGAACTCCTGACTACCTGTCTGTTGTCCTCCTGCCTGCACCTGAACCTGTAGAAGCTGAGGTACCATGTGAACTATCCATCAGTGGACTCCCTAGTGAACTACTCTGCATGCTGCCCAGAGCACCACCCCTCTGGCTCGTCGAGCCACTGCTCACTGACAGACCTAGCATTGACATAGATGTGCCTTTGGATCCTCCTGATCCTGGCCCACTGGATCCCTACGACTAACTCAACTGCTGCTGAGAGTCTGGATGATCCAGATACTCTAACTCCCGTGACCTCCTAAAGGCCCCGTCCTCCTCGAACTTCACATCCCGCCTGACAACAACTTTCCTCTGTGCAGGAATGTAAATCCGAAAGGCCTTTGAGGTCTCATTGTAGCCCACAAATATACCCTTATCTGTGGTGGGCTCTAGTTTGGTCCTCTTCTCCTTGGGTATGTAGGAGTATGTAATGCACCCAAAGATACTAAGATGACCAATATCAATCTTCTTCCCAGAAAAAGCCTCCTCCGGAGTCATGTGCCCCAAGGCATGATGCGGACTCCTATTCTGCAAATAAACTGTTGTGTTGCAGGCCTCTGCCCACAAGAACAATGGCAACCCCTAATCATGTAACATGGCTTTGGCAGCCCCTACGATGGATCTATTCTTCCTCTCTGCAACCCCGTTCTGCTGGGGGTTGTAAGGAATAGTGAACTCCCTCCTGATGCCTGCCTCTGCACAATAGTCAACAAAATCTCCAAGGGTGTACTCTCCCCCATTTTCCAACCTCAAGGACTTGATCTTCCGACCTATCTGTGTCTCCACAAGAGCTCTAAACTCCTGAAACCGCTTGAAGACCTCATTCTTAGTCTTCAAGAAATAAATCCAGGTCCTCCTGGAGTGATCATCAATGAATAAAACATAGTACTCATATCCACTCAAGGAAAAATGAGACATCCGACTGCTCACATTAGAATGAATCAAATCAATTATCCCAGTCTCTTTGCTGTCACTACTGGGAAAAGGGGATTTGGCAAACTTGCCCATCGCACATCCTCTGCAAGTATCAAAGTGATCATTACTGAAATCTGGCACACCTGTAGTGATCTCCCGCAAGGTCCTCAAGGATCCATGATACATATGCCCCATCCTGTGGTGCCAAATCTCACACAGCTCAGAACTACTAGCTCTCCTGTCGGTACTACCGCTCAATGCCAAAAGGGGCTGGAATGCAAACTCGTACACCTTTGCATGGCATACACCTAACACTCTAGCTGAATCAGCTGGAGTGCCCTTGGGATACATCAACACCCATCCTCCCCTGAACAGTACCTCATATCCTCTATCCTCCAAAGCTGAGACAGATATGAGGTTCTTCCTCATCCTTGACACATAAAGAACATCTAACACCTTCAAGGGAGGTTTGGACTCCCTCTGAAATGTTTGGATCTTGACAATAGCATACCAAACCGTGGCGGTATATCAACTACCACCACATCCATTAAAACATTCTTTGCAAGTATTTGATCCAGGGATACTACCAAATCTTTGATTATACCAAGACAATGGACCTTACCGGAATCAAAAGAATACAAGTCATGGTACTCACGAGTTATATCTAGACCCAACCTTTCCATGATGGCTTTTGGCATTAAATTATGAGAGGCTTTGGTGTCAAGCATGGAGTTGTGAAGAATGAATTGGTGGATTCTTATACTGAGATAAAATGGAGGAACATCACTATCTCCTGACTGACCATCTATGGATGGACCAAAAATCAATTCAGACTGGTAATCTTCAATATTAACCATGTCAGTCATAGGATCAACTTTGAGCATTTTAACTATATCAAACTTGTAATGGCTGTTTTTGACTATTTCAGTAAGAGGGATTGATACTTTCAACTTTGAAATTTCAGTTTCTAGATTGAAAGAACTAGATTTATCTACCTCTCTTTGGAAATTGTCTCTCTTCTCAGGTAGATCTCTTGGTATCTTATTCTTCTTTTGACTATCATGATCCTTTTTTGGATTGCTTGTAGATGGCTTTTTCGATCTGCTTTGATGGACTGCTACCAATTCTTTACCTTTGCTTTGTCTACCTTGAGGATTTGTTTTCTATTGGGTATCTTTCTGCTTTGATTTCCTTTTTTGAATAGAAGTTATTGGGACATCTCTATTCCTTAAAGGATATTGCTTTTGCTGAGAATTGAGTGAGTTCAAATATCTTCTTTGATAATCATTGGTTTGGGTCTCCAATGCATTCTCACTTGTGAGTATGTAGTCCTTATCTTTAGGATCCTCCACCTTCTCGACATACTTCTCATTTTCAGTCAAGAAAATGGGATGATAATCTTCCCTAAAGAAGTGATTTTCATCAACAACGGGGTCTGTTTCATCATCAAAATATCCTTGAGCATAATTCTGCTGCAAGGGTGTCCGAATTGGATGCTGAGATGTTGATGCTTCAGAAGATTTATGTTCTTTTTGTTTTATTATGTACTGAGGTTTATGCTAGTTTCTAAAGTTAGGATTTCTAAATTGGGGCTCCTGAGGTCTATCTGAATTTATCATCTGGTCAACCATTCTCTCCATAGTTCTGATAACTGCATCTAACTTAAGATTAGCAGAAGAAGAAGGTTCTTCCTTGATGGTTACTATTTTTTTCCGGGTTTTCATGTTTCAATTGAGACTTTTCAATCTTCAAGTTTGCTTCCACACTTACCACATTATTCTACATGTCTTCTAGAGTTGTGGGATCTCTTTCCCTCAACTAATAAGTCATCTCTAGAGAAAAAGCATCTGGGTAGTGTTGAAGTTCCAAATCAGGTGGAGGTTTCATGTTATCTGTAATGGAATTGTAGATTTGATTGAACCTTATAGTGAATTCCTGAACCATCTCGTTAGGATTCCTTTTCAATGTGTTTTATTCTAGCAAGATCTTCAATGGATTCTTCTTTTCACACCATCTTGTTAAGAACAACTCATTCAAACTCTGAGGAGTATCAATGGAGTGAGCTGCCAAACCATGGAACCATTTTTTGACATCTCTAGAAAAATTTTGAGCCATTATTCTCATTTTAGAATCATATTCATCGAATTCCTCTAAGTAAATGAAATCATCCATCTTATCAATATGTTGTTGTGTTGTGACTCCAGGGCTACCATCAAAAAGAGGAAGTCTTTGGCCATAGGTATGATGTAAAGTTGCCAACTGACCAGGTAATACTAAGGTGCGAACCTCGCCATAACTCCCGGAGAATGGTGAATGGGAACTACAATGGGTTGTGTTGGTTGAGATGAATATGGAGGAGGCAATGTGGATGTTTTCGGAGTTGTAGTAGAGGGTATGGTAGAAGATAAGATTTCAAGTTGTACTGAAATAGGCCTATTCAGTAGTGATTTGTAATTGATCAGCTAGGCTTTGAAGTTTCTCAAATTTAGACCAAACCTCATGCTCAAGTTTTGAAGACTTAGAAGCAACAAAAGGTTGGTTAAGCAAAGACTTTGAGGCAAAAAGGTATGAGTCAAGCTTTATGGGTTCAAAAACTTCTTCTGTAAGACAAGAATCAGATTTTGAATGGAATTGGGATAACTCAAATTTAATGTTGAAAGGTATATCCTCAATACTATGTATTTGATATGGTAAGGAAGTGATCTTTCCAATTTTGTGGTTTCAGTCTCGGGGAAAGGGACTTTAGGTTTTATTAACAATCTTTCAGGATTATCAACTGGAGAAGGAGGATTTGGGTCAGGGTTTGACCTGGTATATCTTTTCGGAGCCAATATCTTAACAGGGTCACAAACTATATGAGGTAAAAGACCTAAGACTTTAAGTTGAACAGAGATATTTTCAAAGGAAAGTATTCAATAATGAAATCTAAATTTGGTAATGATTTAGAACTTAACAATGGAATGAAGTCTGATAGAACTTGTGATTTGTAACCTTCTTCACTTTTTGAACAAGCTTTGATTGTCTTCAACTGAATCAATTGGATCAGGATGCAGGATTTGTCTTGTTTGTCACCTTGAGGCCAACTCTACAATATTTACACTGAAATTATTGAATTAGCCTTTATGAAGCTTAGTCCCATCATCCAGAGGACCAAACTCTAACGAAAACTAGTCTTACACCCAGGTAAAATGAACCTTTTGTTCCTCAACAACGATGCCACTATGTTATCGCTCGTCCGGATCTCTAAGGCTGAGGAAGAGTCCAACTGAGGTAACCACAAACCAATATTTTGACTTGGTAGCTAGCCCTACCAAGCCGGAGAGGGATCTCTCTAAAGGATAATAGCTAAGAGGGATGGAGAGATTAGGGTTCTAGGATAGATATAAAGTGCAGAGGGTTATTTAATTTAATTTGGTTGGGTTAGTCACTGGATGAGTGAATTAGGTCAGGGAAAAAGAGAATCAAAATCGCAATATCTGATGGGGAAAGGTAGGAAAATTACTTGAACACTTTTTAGTATAGTGATGAGATGGTTTAGACTAGTGAGGTGCTAAAAAGAGCACGAGATCATGTATTCTTTTTCAATTGAAGAAATGAAACAATTTATGATGATTTTCCCAAACTAGAGAATACAAGATGAATTCTTTTTATCATACCTTGAAAATCAAACATATTTAGAGTGAAATGAATCATGAGAGGCACAAAACATTCACAAGCATGTAATTTAAGAAGAGACAATATCAAATATCATGCCACAGGAATCCCACCAAAATAGCTGCAACTCATCCAATATATTCCATGCCAAAGTCTGAAACACTAATACAATATCCAATGGAGTCCAAACTATAGAATGACTATGAAATTACATAATATAGGCCTCAAACCAACTCATCCTAGCCTAAGGGGTCGAATCCATGAGAGGAGGAGCAATTGCAACAAAAATTGAACTGATAGCTAGAGTGTAGGGTGGCCAAAGTGACTCATCCCTAACTTAAGCAAACTGATTCATTACAAGTCATATGGGTCATTTACCTAATGTATTTACCCTAGGTAACAATAAAAACATAATAATTACATCATCCTTATCAATTACATCAGTAAAACACTAATTTCCCATATGTAAAAATCAAATTAGAGAGAAACAGTGAAAACCTGGGCCGAGTGTCAAACACACAATGCCATATTCAAGCTGAATTTTACCTGCGTTCTAGAAGTCCAAGTCTAGCCCAGGATAGCTCATTGGAAAGCTTATCTTGTCTAGTTTCTAAAACAACCCTTATTTTTCAAAATGGTCTTGATTTGCTCCTCCAAATTCCATTCTCCCAAGACTACTCAAACACCCAGCGCTAGGTCCAGAAATGAGGCAGAAACATGATTATTAGGTGGTTTTTTGCCTTTTTCACCCACCGGTTTTGCTTTCTAGGGTTGGAAACATGTATTTCCTGGATGTCTTGGTCCTTCTAAATCTAATGGTGGTGGACATTCCTATAAAAAGTTCCTCCAAAAAGTGTGCTGACCAAACTTTGTGTATAAAAAGTGCCTTAAAAAGATAAGAAAAACAAGATGACAAAAATTGAGTTTAGGGTCTTAAAAATTGTCCAAGAAGCTGATGTTTGAGGTGGCTAGGCATGGAATGAAGCCTCAACAAGTATATCAAGCTTCTTATTCTCCTCATAGTGTGTTAGGGCTTCAATTCTTGCCCTAACAACTTTGAGCTTTGCCCTTGCTATTTGGTTGCTTCAAAAATAATATTTTGCCATTGTTCTTTGAAGGTCAGTGTCTCTTTTGGCCTTGTCTAAGAGGATTTCAAGATGGGTGTTCACCTTCTCAAGCCATTGCTCCCAGTTCTCATTTACCATTTTGGTAAATTTCTCATTTAGGTTGAGCTCATTAGCTAGCTCAACCTCCTTTTGTTTTTCTAGCTCCAAAGCTCTCTTTAGGCCTCTAGTCTTTGGCCTTTTTCTTGGTACCTGCTCCTCCAGTTGATCACTGTATTATCCTTATGCTTCATCAATTAAGGCTTTATCATTTTTAGCCTCCCTCTTTTCCTTGATGAGCTGAATCTCCATGAGCTTATGTTTGGTCTCTAATGGAAATCATCCATCTTATCAATATGTTGTTGTGTTGTGACTCCAGGGCTACCATCAAAAAGAGGAAGTCTTTGGCCATAGGTCTGATGTAAAGTTGCCAACTGACCAGGTAATACTAAGGTGTGAACCTCGCCATAACTCCTAGAGAATGGTGAATGGGAACTATAATGGGTTGTGTTGGTTGAGATGAATATGGAGGAGGCGATGTGGATGTTTTCGGAGTTGTAGTAGAGGGTATGGTAGAAGATAAGATTTCAAGTTGTACTGAAATAGGCCTATTCAGTAGTGATTTGTAATTGATCAGCTAGGCTTTGAAGTTTCTCAAATTTAGACCAAACCTCATGCTCAAGTTTTGAAGACTGAGAAGCAACAAAAGGTTGGTTAAGCAAAGACTTTGAGGCAAAAAGGTATGAGTCAAACTTTATGGGTTCAAAAACTTCTTCTGTAAGACAAGAATCATATTTTGAACGGAGTTGGGATAACTCAAATTTAATGTTGAAAGGTATATCCTCAATACTATGTATTTGATATGGTAAGGAAGTGACCTTTCCAATTTTGTGGTTTCAGTCTCGGGGAAAGGGACTTTAGGTTTTATTAACAATCTTTCAGGATTATCAACTGGAGAAGGAGGATTTGGGTTAGGGTTTGACCTGGTATATCTTTTTAGAGCCAATATCTTAACAGGGTCACAAACTGTATGAGGTAAAAGACCCAAGACTTTGAGTTGAACAGAGATATTTTCAAAGGAAAGTATTCAATAATGAAATCTATATTTGATAATGATTGAGAACTTATCAATGGAATGAAGTCTGATAGAACTTGTGATTTGTAACCTTCTTCACTTTTTGAACAAGCTTTGATTGTATTCAACTGAATCAATTGGATCAGGATGTAGGATTTGTCTTTTTTGTCACCTTGAGGCCAAATCTACAATATTTACACTGAAATGATTGAATTAGCCTTTATGAAGCTTAGTCCCATCATCCAGAGGACCAAACTCTAACGAAAACTAGTCTTACACCCAGGTAAAATGAACCTTTCGTTCCCCAACAACGATGCCACTATGTTATCACTCATCCGGATCTCTAAGGCTGAGGAAGAGTCCAACTGAGGTAACCACAAACCAATATTTTGACTTGGTAGCTAGCCCTACCAAGCCGGAGAGGGATCTCTCTAAAGGATCATAGCTAAGAGGGATGGAGAGATTAGGGTTCTAGGCTAGATATAAAGTGCAGAGGGTTATTTGATTTAATTTGGTTGGGTTAGTCACTAGATGAGTGAATTGGGTCAGGGAAAAAGAGAATCAAAATCGCAATATCTAATGGGGAAAGGTAGGAAAGTTACTTGAACACTTTGTAGTATAGTGATGAGATGGTTTAGACTAGTGAGGTGCTAAAAAGAGCATGAGATCATGAATTCTTTTTAAATTGAAGAAATGAAACAATTTATGATGATTTTCCCAAACCAAAGCATACAAGATGAATTCTGCTTATCATACCTTGAAAATCAAACATATTTAGAGTGAAATGAATCATGAGAGGTACAAAAAATTCACAAGCATGTAATTTAAGAAGAAACAATATCAAATATCATGCCACAGGAATCCCACCAAAATAGCTGCAACTCATCCAACATATTCCATGCCAAAGTCTGAAACACTAATACAATATCCAATGGATTCCAAACTATAGAATGACTATGAAATTACATAATATAGTCCTCAAACCAACTCATCCTAGCCTAAGGGGTCGAATCCATGAGAGGAGGAGCAATTGCAACAAAAATTGATCTGATAGCTAGAGTGTAGGGTGGTCAAAGTGACTCGTCCCTAACTTAAGCAAACTGATTCATTACAAGTCATATGGGTCATTTACCTAATGTATTTACCCTATGTAACAATAAAAAAATAATAATTACATCATCCTTATCAATTACATCAGTAAAACACTAATTTCCCATAGGTAAAAATCAAATTGGAGAGAAACAGTGAAAGCCTGGGCCGAGTGTCAAACGCACAATGGCATATTCAAGCTGAATTTTACCTACCTTATAGAAGTCCAAATCTAGCCCAGGATAGCTCATTGGAAAGCTTACCCTGTCTAGTTTCTAAAACAGCCCTTATTTTTTAAAATGGTCTTTATTTGCTTCTCCAAATTCCATTCTCCCAAGCAGGGAAAATTTTAAGGATGGAAAATTTTCTTGAACTTTAAAACATTGGCGAATCTCACTAATCCCTAATATGAAAACTATAAAATGTTTATTGATATATTTGTAAAATTATTCAAATTTATAATCATTTTATATATAGTCTCTATATAACTTTGGCGATTTTTAAGGTAAAATAATTTTATATTCTAAAATTTGGGCGAATCATCTTTTATAAATATGGAAATTGGCGAATCTTTTT
>APFE030602239.1:80729-101399 GCA_000404065.3 Pinus taeda | reverse complement strand
AAAAGGCTAGAAAGTCCGTGCGTGAGATTTTAAGATGGATCTAGATTAGTTAGTTAGCATATATAGATAGATGGAAATTAAGGGTATCTCAAAGAACTGGGATGAATAGTTATTGTCTCCCCTACCTAGATTTTGTTAAATTTTATTTTAAATTAAATTTGATTGATTTTTCCTTTTTACCTATTGTTAAATTTTATTTTAAATTAAATTTTATTGATTTTTCCTTTTACCTATTATCATTATCATTATCATCACATCTTAAGTTTAAGTTTGACTAGAACCCTCTTTGCATTCCCCATTCCTACTTAAATGTACTAAGTAAACATGCAACAGTGAAAACTTTCGTGGCATGTAGTTGCCAAGGGTAGAAAGTCATAAGGAACGTATTTCAATCTAGTTGCTTCACGGAGAGCAATTTTTTCAAGCTGCTAGGTAGGTAAAAAGGTAGCTGCACTCCCGATGAATCTTTACCAATTGACAAAACCTCTAAATTGCATCAGTTCCAATCTACCTAGGAGAAAATTCTCTCACATTGCTATAATTTGAGATTTCTAAATGTTCGAGGGTACTAATATTTCCAAGTGTGGCACTGGACACAGTAAGAAAGGGTCAAAGGTCAAATTTAGTCTTTTGAGTGGAATTAAATTCTCAAAAGATTTAGGAAGCATCTGCAAGCTTGAAGCACCATACAATTCAATGTGCTAAAGGTTTGTTAGCCTTTCAGAAGAATCAAGAAAGGATATCGTTTTGCTACAATTGCATATGTCTAAGTATATGAAGGAGTAGTTCACAAAATTATTCTAGCAAAATTTTGAGTGTGGCTTCGAGCAGGGAAGCCACCGATACGCTAATATTTTGATGGTACTTCAATTGTCCTACAAAATTTGGAATTCTTGAAAACGAGGAACCCCAGATGTGTAGATTTTGCAACTAAAGAGGAACTTGCAATGTTTCATGTTTCAGCGATTAGAAAGACGTAAATGGGGAATTTTGAAAACATGATGAAATGATATTTAGAAATTAAAATATATATGCATCCTCGAGATTCCTCGCCACAGTTTTTTCGACGTGCTCATTCTTAAGTTCTCCATCACCATCAAATAAGGCATACAAGAGTATAGACATGCGGTGACCATGGCTTGTTCAACACACATTCTAAATAATAACCATCTTCAGCTGCAAAAATTGCAAAGTTGAAAGTATAATTGAAGACATGACTACCTTATGGTGTATTTAGCTTGTATATCAATGTGTGAATGCAGTTCCATAGATTTCATAATCATCAATAGAATCTCACATATTATTTATTGAGAGTGTCTTTGAATTTTTTGGTGGTAATTAAAGTTCATTGGTACAAGGTTACACGTTCCAATATGAAAAGGTAAGGTATATACAGTTTATTAAATTAGTCAACTTGATGTTGAGAAGGAATTTTTTTGTTCATGAAACATAATTTTTATACATAGATATTTAAACAATGATATTAAACTTATATTATTATTATTATGACGTTTAAAATTGTATATGATAACTATTAACTTATTTTATTTATCACTACTATTTATGTTTTAGTCATTAATACATGTTTGTTATTTAACATATTCTATTAATTTGGAAAAGAACATATTTTATTAATTCTGAAAACATTTCTAAGGGAGAATTCTAATCATCACTCGACTTCGAGTTTCACTTCGAACATATTTTTTTGGTCGTGGGAGGAGTACCATTTTACCAAAAAAGACACCACAAAGATAGGTGTTGATATACCCAGAGATCAAAATGTTGCCAAAAAACATACAAAATGTATACGAAACCAAACATGAAAACGAAGACTAAGGGACCTGGTCTTGACAATGCTCTGAATGGGTTGGTGGATGAACTAGTGGGCGTTGACCATTGTGGACATGGAATTCCAAATTCTCTATCCTACCTTTGATCACCTCCAGCCTTTCAAATTTCCACCTTTGATTTCTCCTCACTAATGACACCCTGTCCAAAATATGCTTTTGTTGTTACATAACATCGTTGTAAGAACCAATGACTTCCAAAAGGTCTTCCTGCCGAAGACGAATGAGCTCTGCTTGTTGAGATGAAATCTCTTGAAGTTGCCCCACAATAGACGAGAATGAGGGAGGCTCTCTCTCTTGGCCTGAAGCTAGGTGAATTTCATGGGCCAACGCGCTCGCATCTAGCTCGCCAGCTCTAGCGCCATCCTAGATTCCACCACCCACAGGCAGACCCTCCTAGGGAAATGCCTCCCCGACGTGCACGACCCTATTGGAGAAGCATGGGGACCAACACCTCATACCACGAAAGACAGTGCAACAACACTACAACAAGACACCACGTCCAACACAACTTGACAGTTACCCCTAAAAAGCCTTCTTGTTGGACATCTTCCTACCCCCGAAGATGGGAATAGATCCAACACCAAAACAATGATGACACCACACAGACCAACCAAATGGCACATAGGAATTCAGACCCTTAGCACCCACCCAGAACAACATGACCTCCAACTAGGTTTCATCAATCGGATCACCCCCACCTCGTAGATGACACTTCCCAACATATTGACCTTGCACTAGAAACCCCACAACAAGACCCCCTCACTCCTCAAAATAGGCAACAAGAACCACATGGGAGCCTAACAACCCAGGTTGTAGCCCCCCATTCTCAATGTTAAAAAAAATCAATATTTACAATAAATTCTTTTAAGTTATATGTCTATCTATTTTCCTATATATCAAATGCAATGCATATCACATTAAAAATTAAATTATTTATAAAAAAAGAGAGAAGTAGAAGAAATACAATAATGTGGCTAAGATATGTTTTTTTTATAAATATAACAAATTTTACTAACAACCTGCATAGAGCCTTTCTATAAAATAGAAATTTACAAAGTAATTACTTTAGATTGTTAAGCGTAAATTAGTTGGAAAAGTAAACTAAAATAGGTCTTTCTTAACTCTAGATCACCTAGCCCCTAGAGGAATCAAATCTCTCAAGGTGCAAACATTTCCTTGATATCTCAAAAAAAGAGGCTTTTTTTAGAGATTATTCCTCTCAATGATTGATATATATGGAGTTAAAGATGGATCTATATTGATTATGCCTATAAGCATGTGTATTTTGGAATATGGTTTCTAGAATTTTAATTTGTTTATAAGAAATTATTAAGTACATGGTAAAGACTTAACTTACATAGTATATTTTAGAATTTTCTTAATAATATACACAAATCAAAGAGAGACATGTATTTCCAATTTTTTTTTTTCAATTAATATAATTAATTAAATTAATTAAATAAGTAAATATCATGTAATATTGATAATCTATGGTAGTAACCTATGCTAGTGTAAGAAAAGAAAATCTATTAATAATTTAATATATAAATGCACTACTTGCAATATTCCATTACAACGTTTGCTACCTAAATTTATTGAAAATATTATAAAACAAATCTATTTGTCCCTCTATGGAATCTTTGCGAGGATGGTTTAAGATGATATAGTTTGCAATCTGCAAAGCAACGTGGTAGTCTTTGATTTTTTCGTCAATCCACTGATTCCTCATGGGGGAATTTAAGATTTTTGCTTTTCATGGCGAAATAGAGGGGTCTCGATTTGATGCATAGTGAATACAAATCAAGAGTGACAGCTTCAAAAGCTGTATACTGGTCATTTATGTTCAGTGTTGCATATGTTGAGTCTCCACTCTCGAGTATTGTTGTTGGTCGTTTTTGTATATATATTTTCTTTCAGCCAATATTCTCTCACATGATCTCTGTTTCATTTGTAATAAAAATACAAATAAGAGTTACATTTTTCAAAAGCTGCATGTGGTCAAATAAGTTCAATGTTGCAGGAGATGCTGAATCTGTTTGTCGTTCTGAAGGGTTCAATATTTTGCCTTTCAGCCAATATTTACTCCCCTGATTCTTCATAGTTTCTATTTATTTAATCATGCATCCAGCCAAGAATCTACACGAAGTTTTTAACATTTTTTTTTATTGATAGATGTTTTTAACATTTTTTTATTGTTATTTTTCAATGCCTTACCAAGTTCGCCTGTAGTGGACAAAATAATTCGGAAATTCGCCTGTATAATTTGATTCGCTTGAAAATAGACTTCCCATCTATATATACGAACCAATTTTTGGTTGAACTGAAAAAGTTTGTTAAAACACGCCGAGAGAGATCGACATTATTTAAGGGTAAAAGGCAGAAATATCTGACGTCTTATCTTAAAAGTTAAAAAAAAATAGATAATGAAATGCAATCAAATAATGGTAAAGTTTATTAAAAATGAAGACGACGTAAAATTGTATGTAAAAATTTAAATTTAATATAATAAGAAAATTTAAAATTTAAAGTTTTAAAATACAATTTTGATTTTAAATAATTTTTTGATTATCAAAATTATTGAATTATAGGTTTTACTGCAAAACAATGTTATGGAATTTAATGAGAAGAGTTCATCTTTTGTGGTATGGAATTTATTTAATGTTAAATAACTTTGGATATAATAGGAATATGATTTAAACATAAATTTCTTAGCATGTGGAGATCACAACAAGTCTACTTTTAATATCCATTATTTCATTCTTTACATTGAACTTCAATTTTGAGGTTTTCTTGTTATTAGATTTTACTTACAAGTTTTCTTATTATGCAATACTAATAAATTTGATGCATTTTGTTCATCATTATTTTCATATCATCTTATATACAAATACAAGACTAATGTTGGAGATAAGTAATAAAGTGTGTCCATATGATAGAAAGATTTAATGACTTTTCTTTGAAGTTTTGAAATCATTATTATAACATGTTTAACTATACACATTAAAGATCACACACCGCACAAAAAAAATCCTTACTAAGGTATGTTTACACCTTCATCTAACAATACAATACTTTATATGCAGGATCCCATTATATTAAAAACAACACAATTGATTTGGGGTTAATTTGAATTTGGATGTGAATTACCACTTATTAAATTTAATCATTGATTATACAACATAACCTAAAGTCTAAGTTATCCTTTCTCTACCCCTTATGCCTTAACTACATACCTCGATATGACTGAGACTACCGACAGGAACCTTCCTGAAGGCCGCAACCTACAATTGTTGATCTCCTTGGGTACGAATACGGGATAATGACATGTGCGAGGATCCTCATCGAGAATGCTAAGCTTCTAAATCCATTGATCAATATTCGATCAGGGCAGGTTAGGGTAACCATTCCCTATCCTATTCATCGCTCAACCCAGTCATTTGCGCTAAACGTTTCTTGGATTCGAGCTCCGGAACCAGGATGACAGAGGTGGGTTTCATGTGGTTCTAGCAATAACAACAACCGCTCAGGTGAGAGTAATCTTGAGACCATTGTTAATCAACTGGAGATACATAAATTGAATTGAAGTTTCCCTTTATTCAGGATAATATTGTGTGTTCTCCCTTCAATGCTTAATTCACACTCGTTACTGTACCTTATTCTCGTTTTTCTCTTGGTAGAATCTAGTGTAGGAGTAAGGGTTTTGTTTGAACTCTACACATTTGACCTAGGACACATATACCCTCTGTCCTTTGATAATGAATCTAGGTATATGGACTAGTTCTTTGTTCAGTTCCTTTTTAACACTGTAGATGGTTCTCATGCAATTTTTGGATTACCATTCTCACAGGTATTACAAGTTTCAGCAAGTTCCAGAAAAAAGGATATGGCATTTGTTGGGTCTTTCAAGGAAATTGTTGGTGAGGGTTTTCACATTAGTCTTCCTGAACACAAGGTAACTACCTGGAAATTCACAACTCACCTCTTCTTAAACTGTAGAGTTTTACAATGCTTCTTGAAAGAAATGTTGTTGAGCTCTTTTATGTTCTCATGTAGGTGGAGTACAACTTACAGTCAAATAGAAAGAATGTCGAGTGAGCAACTCAGACCTATGTCCTACCTAGCATGCCCATGTTGGAGAGTTCTATTTATTATTCCTCCCTATGGATTTGTAGTTATAAATACAAATGTAACCTTTTTCTCCGTACTTGGGAGGAACAATTGTTTGGTAATTTATAGTTGTAATTTAATGAACCCTCTTTCCTCTCAACTGTATTTTAAAGTCGAGATTAAGGTGGTTCAATTTGTATTACATATTTTAGAAGTGTTGGGCCTTCAGGCGTGCCTCATCAGTTGATATGGCTCACTCTATAAGTTATTTTTTGAAACATTATGGTCAAGACATTTTGTATACTAATTTTTCCTTCATGTATATGTGATGTCACAAAGGCAAACCATAAGTTACTTTAATTTAACTTTCTAGGGTTAATTCCTCTCAACGAAAGTTTATATTTCATTCTTGTTTAAGCCCATAGTTCACGGTGTTTTCCCTTTTACACACACACACACACACACACACACAGATATATATATATAGATAGATATATAGATAGATAGATAGATAGATAGATAGATAGATAGACACACACACACACATATGACTATGTTACTAGGTTGGTGAAGGCTCCATAGGGGTCACTGAGTGGGATCGGACCTGGCTACTGGTTGCCTTTGGCGGTATGGGTCTAAACCCTTTCGGTATCTATGTATCAAGAACCATGTTTACCTTGCTCATGTTTCTTTTTCATCTCTTAAGAAAGAACTGCAAGATTTATGCTCGAAACAATAGTTTCTACACAAAAGCAGCTGGAATATTTTAGCTTTGTTTTCTTCTTTTCTGCAAGCATTACCAAATTTTATAGTTTCTATTTTAAGGTGTTTTCACCCAGTTATCATGTAACCATCCTTTTTTTACTGCTTCTTCCAAAGGAAATGATTTCCTTCACACCACAATTACCAGTGTGAGCACTATCCTTTAATCTCAGAGGTACCCTGACTCATGGCTATCCCCTACTCATTTCATGTGGAATGCTTCCCATGGAGAAGTTAACAAACCCCATCCTCATCTGGTACACTTGGGTTTTACGTTACTTGGCAACTTGACTACCTGAACATATCCCTTATAGGGTTATATATATCTAATATATATATATATAATATATATATATAAATATCTATCTATAGATAGATAGATAAGAAAAAAATAACTTTAGCAACCATACAATCACACCATTCCTCATGGTGCACAATGCTCCCTTAATCATTTATGTCTTAGGCGTATTACTAGGTTCCTCAATTAATTAGCTTTGCTTTAATTTCAATCTCATAATATTTTCTATCTTAGCAAAACTTAATAGGTCTTCCATAATGATGCAGGAGCAGTAGCTTGAAATACCTTGTATTTATTAAACCTAGGGGTCTCAGTTTTGAGAAATGTTAATTTTATGTAAATATTTATGAGATTTTGTGAGGATTTGTAATGTTTCCAAATAATTGGCAAGAGAGAAATTAGCCTTGAAATATTTCAGAATTAATTATAAGCCTAAGATTAGATTTAGTTTCAAGAGTTTTAGGGATGAGAATCTATTCTTTAGGGATGTTGAGAGATTTAGGGATTTGTTGAGATACTAAGGGGATTTAGCATTTAATTTAATGATATTTTCAAATTGTATAAACAGAAGAAGTTTTTGAGAAAAAGATAGGATAGAATACAGAGGAGAGAGTGAAGCTTGGACAGCCAAAGCTTGAAAGCCTCCGGGCAATTGTAAGGCCGTTAATGTTGAATATCGGGCAAATGCAAAGTCTGTAAGTATTTTTATTATTAATGTGAAAAGTGTTCTCAGAGTTGTGTGGTTCGATTTCTAGAGTGGTGTATATTTTCTGTAACTAAGTTTAAATTGAGAATGCACATGTTATAGAATCTGGTGGTGAAATAGCTGCTTGAGTTTAATGCCATGAAATGAGTCAAATCTTACAGAGTAATGGAAAATCGTTCTGCATAATCGATGCTGGAATAGTTGGTAGTGGGAACAAATATTGAGACCGACCTTCTGTTAGAATTTAACAAATATTGAGACCGACCTTCTGTTAGAATTTAACATTGAAATCGATCCCCAGCATTGAAGCAGCTGGAAATCGATCTACAGCATTGGTCATTGGTCAAGGTAGTTAAATGTGAATGAAACGCTTGAAATTCTGTGCAAAGTATAGGAGGAGAGAAGGTCGATTTCAATTAGAATTGACCTACACATTGAATGGAATTCAATTCGCATAGCACAATTAGAGATATGAATGAATCGTTGTATGGAATGCATGAATTTTAATGGTATTTCTGCGAAGAATTGATTTTAAGGTCACTTATGAATGAGTTGCTGGGTTCATGTTTTATATGCCGCGGTGATGAACTGAATGTATATCAAATTGGGAGAAGCGTGGGGAACTCTGTTTCCCTGGAGCGATGTCAGTTATGACAAAGTCTAACTCGCATTTTGCATCTCTGAGATTGTTTAACAGCATTGAATAAGGTGAAAGACTTCGGCAAAAGCATTGAAGGTGTTTGAACGTTTAACTGTGGGCCCAACACTTGTTTTTTTTAAGCCTGAGTTCTGTAAGTTGCGAAGGTCGAATGGAGAATTGAAACACTCTGGCACTGTTGGTGAAGTCGACCATGGTTAAGTCAATAGCTGTATCGAATGAGTTAATATTTGACTTTGATCAAATTCTGTGCACGGCAATTGAAGTGGGAGAGCGTTGGAGTAGGCGCACTTGAATTTGCAGAGGCGTTCATAAGACAATGTAATTGTAGGAATGAGGTTTATCACAAGCAGATCGGGCCTGGAATGTTTCAGCTAATCACACAACAGGTATGTGAGGAGTGCCCTAATGTCAAGTATGAACGAGAAGGCGATTCTGAATGATGGCCTGTCGCCTATGGACTCAACAGCATGTGAATGCTAGTTGTGAGATGAGATATTCTCGATTTTCATGATTTTTTGTTGTGGAATGCAGAGATTGAAATGCATAAATTTCAGTCTTTGTGTAATGCCAAAATTTCTTGTTCGGGGTTTGGTTTAGGAGAGCAATGATCGAGAGATTGCTTTCAGCGTTGGCGGTATCTCTGTTGCTGCTCTGCGCGGAGATGGGGGACCTACTGTAGATGGAGAAGCTAGTGATCTAAAGTTTAAAATTTATACGGCACCGCATGAAAGGTTCAGAAGGGACGGCAATGACCTACACACTACAGTTACAATTTCGCTGCGGGATTCTCTTGTTCGTTTTGTGAAGAGTATCCCTCACCTCGACGGCCATTTAGTGGCTGTATGTTCCAAAGGAATCACCAAACCGAAAGAGGCCAGGCGCATTCGAGAAGAGGCATGCCCATACATCTGAGTACAAATAAAGGGAACTTATTGGTGGCATTTGAGGTTTTGTTCCCAAGCAGTCTCACAGAAGAACAGAAAAGAAAAATCAAAGAAGTCTTTGTGCAAAACAAAAGTTTTGTCAGATTGTTAGAGATTCATATTCAAATGAGATGGTGTGAATTTGCCAATTATTTAAATTGATTTGGGCATATGATGATGATGCATTTGTATATAGCAGAGGTAAAAGTTCCTGGGTATTGCAAGCTTTAGGCTTGCGTCATATTATTCAAAAAGGAAAGCAATGTTCACTTGCATCTTTGAGGGGGCAACCTCCAATAGAACTGGGCTCAATTACAAAATAAGACACGACACTCCTCGAGGGGAGTTTCTATCCTTTGTATGGGATTCATACATGCAATACCATGGGTCAGTACCATGGTTCTTATTAATACCATATATATAATACCATGGCCCATTTGCAACTAATTGTGGTCCCTTCTTTAAATGCGGGTCAACCACTTACAATTATTAATATGGGCTTTATTGACTCTTTACTTAACTATAACTATGACTCGACCCTATTACATAAATTAGGGGGTTAGGGTTGGACCCTAACATGCCCTCCCCCATAAAAATAGACTTGTCCTCAAGGCTGAAGCTGTGGAAATTGCTGAAGGACAGTGGCTGGTTCCCAGGTCGCATCTTTTGGAGAGGTGTCTTTCCACTTGACGAGGACTTCCTTGATCATGCAGCCACGCAGGTGCTGTTCTCGCGTGTTAAGAACCTATTCATGTTGGAGCTAGATTGAACCTTCTGAATCCAATTCTGGTAGACTAGTTTGAATTTGGCAATGGTTCCCAACCACTTTCTTGAGGCATGAGACATGGAAGACTGGATGGATTTTTGCAGTGGGTGGCAAAGGTAGCTTGTAGGCTACTTCTTCGATGCACTAAAGTACTTGATACAGTCCGTATAATTTTGGAGATAATTTCTAACAACCCTTGTCTTTGAGGGATGTTTGCTTATATGGTTGCAGCCTCAAGAATACTTGACCCCCTTCTTGAAATTTTCTTTCTGAACGATGTTGATCTGCTTGTTGCTTCATGTGGTTTTGAGCTTGATGGAGATTCTCTCTGAGGTGGGCCAGCATGGTTGTGCGGTTTTGTAGAAGTTGATCCATTGCTTGTACCTTCGAGCATACCTGGATATAAAAAGTAGGTGAAGGAGGGAGTTGACCATAAACTGCTTCATATGGAGTCATTTTTGTGGTGGCATGATAGTTAGTGTTATACTACCATTCGGCTAGAGATAACCACTGTACCCATAGATATTGCTTTTCTGAAGTGAAACACCTAAGGTAGGTCTCCAGACATTTGTTGAATGCTTCAATTTGACCATTAGTTTGGGGATGATAGGAAGTACTGAGTTGTAGTTGGGTACCTTGTAGCCTAAAGAGTTCCTGCCAAACATTACTGGTGAAGATCAGGTCATGATCAAACACAATGGAAGTGGGCAGGCCATGCAATTTGAAGATCTAGTCCATGAAAGATTGAGCTACCAAAGCTGGTGTAAAAGGGTGGGGTAGGGCACAAAAATGAGCATACTTAGAAAGTCTGTCCACAACCACCATGATGACTGACTTGTTGCTTGACTTCAGAAGACCCGTAATGAAGTCCATAGAAACCTCCATCCAGATTGAGGCCGGGATGGGCAATGGCTATAATGTGCCTGGGGATTTGGCTGTTTCTCCTTTGTGGTGCCCACACATGTCACACTCTGCTACAAAAGTAAGAATGTCCTTTTTCATGCCTGTCCAAAAGAATGAATGTCGAGTGCGAGCATAAGTCTTCTGAAAGCCTGAATAGCCTGCAGTGGGAGATGAGTGCAACTCCGCCAAAATGCGACTTTTGAGGGTGGATGTTGGTGATATGACTACTCTGTCCTTGTAGCGAAGAATCTCATCTTGCCAAGAGTAGCCCGTTGTGAAATTTGGATCCGCCTGCAATTTATTAATGAGTTGGGAGAGAAAAGTATGTGAAAACCATTCCTTATGAGCCTCTTCAATCCATTCTAGAATGGGAAGGGAGATTGCGAGCAGGGTGCTTTCCTCCTCAAATTGGCGTGATAAAGCATATGCTATGACATTTTCACACCCTTTCTTCTAAATGATCTCATAATCATATCCCAACATTTTGGCAAGCCATGTGGCGAGGATAGGCGTTGCTCCAAAAAATATTTAAGGCTTTGATGCTCTGTGCGGATTTGGAAACGCTACCCTAATAAGTATGGTCTCCAAGTATCCACTGCATGTAAGATGGTCATCATTTCCTTCTCATAGGTAGATTGTCCCAGATTTTTCCCACTTAGTTGTTGGCTAGTGAAGGCCAAGGTTCGACCTTCCTGCATTAAGACTGCCCAAATACCCATACCTAAAGCATCACATTCAATCACAAAAGATTTGGTGAAGTCGGGTAGTGCTAATACGGGAGTGGAACACATGGCATGTCTGAGAGCTATAAATGCCTATTGCGCTTCATCATTCCAGAGAAATGATTTTTTCTTGAGAAGGTGAGTGAGGGGTCTAGCAATGCGACCATAATTGCGAACAAATTTGTGATAGTAGCCAGTAAGACCCAAAAATCCTCTCAAGCTCTTCAAGATCTTTGGTTGAGGCCAATCTTGCATTGTCTGGATCTTTATGGGGTCCACCCTGACACCTTCACGCCCCACAATGTGGCCCAAATACTCAACTTATTCCATGCCAAAAGAGCACTTGGACATCTTGACAAATAATTTATGCTTCCGGAGCAGTTGCAAGAGCAGATCTACATGCTGAAGATGTGTTTCCCAGGTGCAACTGTAGATGAGGATGTCATCAAAGAAAACAAGGAAAAATTTTCTGAGATATGGTTTGAGCAGGTGGTTCATGAGGCTATGAAAAGTGGATGGGGAATTACAAAGACCAAATGGCATGACCAAGAATTCATAATGGCCTTCATGAGTTCGGAAAGCAGTCTTTGGAATGTCTACTTCTTTCATGTGAGTTTGGTGATAGCCCAAGTGAAGGTCGAGCTTAGTAAACAATTAAGCCCCATTTAGTTCATCCAGCAAATCATCAACAACCGGGATGGGAAATTTATCTTTGACCATCAGCTTGTTGAGGGCCTTGAAGTCTGGACACATATGCCATTCCCCATCTTTCTTGAGCACCATGACCACAGGTGATGAGTAAGGACTAATGCTAGGATGAATAACACCTGCTTCCAGGAGTTCCTTGATGATTTTTTCAATTTCATTCTTTTGGGCCAACGGATATCTATATGGGCGCACATTTGGTGGTTGTGCCCCTGGGACCAAAGTAATGCTATGATCATGTTCTCCTCTTGAGGGTGGAAGCTCATGAGGCTTGTCAAAGACCGACAGATGGTTGTTTAAGATCTATTGCATCATAGGATGAATATGAAGAGAAGTGGGTTCGAAGGCCTGGATGGCATTAAACTGGGCTATAACTCCATGGTGGCCCTTTTTTAACAATTTTTCCATCTTATGCGAGTTGATGATAGAGGGAGAACCCACTTGGAGTCCGTGGAGGGTATGTGTGTGGTTATTCTGCTTAAAGCTCATATATAACTCCTTGAAATCCATTATGATTGGCTCGAGTGTGCGGAGCCATTCAGCTCCCAAGACAATGTCACACCCACCCAGGTGTATGGCAAACATGCGTGCCTTTAACTGATAATCCCCTATTTGAAGTTTGACATTTTCACAGCGGCCTTCACATTTCATTGTCTCCCCATCAGCAATTTGGACCTGGAAATTAGAGTCTTCTCTGAAAAAACAATGCACCGCTTCAACGACTCTTTGATGGGTAAAGTTATGCGTACTACCACTATCAATCAAGACTACTATAGGGTGATGCTTAATAAAAACTCTGATTTCGAGAGTTTGGGGAGAATAAATCCCTGCCAAAGCATGAAGCGAGATAACTGGTTCTTCAGGTGTAGCTAGTAGTGCATTGTTTGGCTGGTTGTCCTCATCTTCCTCCTTTGGTTCCTCAAATGGTGGGGCTTCCTCCGATGCACTGTGATCATTAGCATCAATTTGAAAGAATTTGGGTTCCTTTCATTTATGCCCCAGGGAGTATTTCTCATCATAGTAGTAACACAATCCTTTCTTTCTTCTTTCCACCATTTTCGTTGGTGACACCTTTTGAACCTTAAGTGTTTGGGCAGTGCTTGGAGCCTGGGTGGGGCGACCCTTGGCTATGAAATTTGGACGATTCAATTGGGCCGCTAATGTGCGTTTTACTTCACGAGCTATCTTGCAAGCATCCAGCCATGAGATTGGGTGTTGCAGTCGGACATGGGCTTGTATGGCATCTTTGAGACCACTGACAAAACATTCCAAGTAGAACTCATCTTGTAGACCTCTTGTGCGGAAGGCTAAGGCTTCAAAGGCTGTAATATATTCTTGCACTGTTCCTATCTGTCGGAGCTTAGTAAGATGACCCAAAAAGTTAGATTCCTGGTCAAAGTGATCCGAAAGGGCTTTTGCGAATATCTACCAAGTCACGAGCCTTCCATAGCAACGTTGATGCCACTGCCACCATTTCCATCTTTTGTGGTCCAAGTACATGCTGCCCACACTTAGCTGAGTCGCATCATCTCTGATGTGATTCAATATGGAATATTGCTCCATTTTTGCTAGCCATGTGGCCAGATGAGAGCCATCAAATTTATACATGTCCAGCTTGGGCGGTCGTGGCTGGGACTATTGGTGGTTTCCATAGAAGTGAAGAGAATGGCTAGACTCACCTTCAATGTTTTCATTAAAATCATATGCCTTTGATTGTTCCCCTAGCTTACCCTTTGTGAGAGTTTCCTATAAGTTATGGATCTGCTTCGTTAATTCCTCCAACCTATGTTCAAGGGAGTCCATCTTCTCATTGGCCATAGCTTTAGCTTTGGTTTTTACCATGCACCTATTCGGTGCACTTGTCATTACTGTGAGAATAAATTTGGGACCACTCAATTTTTTTGACGCTGACAAGTGAATGGTACCACCTTTCTTAGCTCATCAACCTGATTCTTATGGGCGAAGTCTCCTATAAGCATCTCGGGAGTGTCTCAGACTTTTTTTTTATACTCCAAGAGGAGTTTTACTCCACGCTTAGGAATACTGTAGTAGTTGATTCCCTGAAAAGTTACTTCTACACAAAGTCTTGCAAGAATCCTGCCTAGGTATAGGAGCCACACAATGGCAGATCTAACTTTTGCGACTGCTACTGAACCCAACTACTCAATCTAAATGGCTGATCTCATAGATTTGATTGGCGGATCTGATAGATCTGAGTGGCAGAACTAATTGTTGTTGTGGCGAGCGAACCTAACCTACTCGATCTGATTAGGCAAAGATGATGCGTGATCAAGAGAGAGACAAGGGAACTAGGGTCTCAAGGAGTGTCAGGTGCTACAAATCGCAATATACATACGGGTATGACAGTAGTACTCGGCCCAATCTTTCAGGGAACTAACCAAGGAGGATCAACCGTACCCTTAGCCGTACAACCCAACTACCCTATCGTACGTGTGAGTAATCTCCCCAAGTGCTGTTCTCAGTGTACTGCAGCAACAAGACGACCGACGGTTTATCTATGGCGAGGTTTCAAGAGAGCCTAGGGGGCTTCCAATATACCCAAAGGATACTTTGAAGGCAGTCCGTACAAGGTTCTGTCTAATGTGCTACTACCTGAAGGGGTACCCACAGGGGTTAAAATGGAGTCCAACAAGCGTGACCACCTCTTGTATTTCCGCGTGCATGCCTCCCAAAATCCACAGGTTTATGCGCTCAACGACAGATCCTGTGGTTTAAAGACACCGGAACATGTCCCTAGCCAAAAAAAATTCTGTTAAAAATGGAGATCCCACCGGCCTTGGAAAGTACTATGGTAGCACATTTTATGCTCTTGACTTGCGAGAAGATACCAGAATACCAAATATGCAAAGAAATATACCCAGAACACAAAAGAATAAGAAATAACAACATGTATTTTATTATTCAAAAAGGAAAGCAATGTTCACTTGCCTCTTCGAGGGGGCAACCTCCAATAGAGCTGGGCTCAATTACAAAATAAGACATGACACTCCTTGAGGGGAGTTTCTATCCTTTATATAGGATTCATACATGCAATACCATGGGACAGTACTATGGTTCTTATTAATACCATCTATCTAATAGCATGGCCCATTTGCAACTAACTGTGGTCCCCTCTTTAAATGCGGGTCAACCACTTACAATTATTAATATGGGCTTTAATGAATCTTTACTTAACTATAACTATGAAACGATCCTATTACACAAATAAGGGGGTTAGGGTTGGACCCTAACACATTATTCTTCCTGCGTACTCCAGGTATTTGTTATTTCTCTTTCTAATTTTACACAAAGTAGAGTTATATTTTGTGAGTACTGTGACTCTTTTTTACCTCTTCACAATCGGAAATATTGGGCTCCACTAAAAAATTACATTATGTAAAACAACAGGAATGTATATTCGGCCAAGTCACATAGTCGCATTTTTAGCCAGGTAGCATTTTCCAGTGACATCTCGAAGACTTAAAATATGATTTTGCGACTAGTCGCAAATATAGAGGAAAGGAACTGTGACTTGTGAAGGTTGTATAGTCGCATATTTGGCCAGGATGCATTTTCTGGTAACATCTCTAAAACTCTAAAATGTGATTTTGTGACCAGTCACAAATACACTGAAGAGAGATAATTGTCCACGGAGCGTTGAATGCCTATTGTTATTTGGGGATATAGAGTCGGTGGAGTGCTAGGGGGATTTGATCTGTGACTTATCAGTATCTTGCTTCAACTGTACGCTTGATATCTACTTCTTTCAACACTTGAGACTTGCCAGATTTCACAAAGGATCAATTGCTTTGCAGGGACTGAGGGTTGTTAGAAAAGAATATTTTAAATGGTTTGTTTGTTTACAAACCTAACGCCGAAATACCGTGCTCTGATTTCAGATGGTAGAGGTGATGATTTCTTGCACTGACTAGAAGAATTTTTTTCATCTTTGTTTCAATTCCAATGTGTGAGAAGTACATAAGTGGATATCACACTCCCACCCAAGCTAGAGTTGTAGATATAAATTTTGTAGCTAGAGCATTCCTGGCGTGCAATTCAAGCCATATTTCATGACATTGAAAAATATTTAATCTATTTTCAAATTCTATAAATTCTCTAAGAAATTACTTCTCCAATGGCAATTTTGACTTGTTTTGAGATTTTAGCAAGCTATATTGAAGTTTTCAGCAGCCGTTGGAGCGATTCTCAAGTTTTCGGTTGTCATTTTGAGTTGCTTCAGGGTTTTAGGCCATCGTTTTGAGCCAGTTTAACGTTTTCGAAGTTCAATGCAATGTTGCGTGTAAAATATTTTTGTCGAGATCTTTGTTCAGCGCTTTTTGATCGACTTACTACAAACTATATGGTTTCTCTTGGAGCGACAATGAGTTCGCGTTTGTTCAGTGAAACGGTCCAAGCAGTGTGAGAAGTGTGGTCAGCAGTGAGAGCAATGAGCAGTGAACATTGAGTAGTGTGAAAGCAGGGATCTTTTATGCAACAAAAACATTGAGCAGTGAGAAAGGAGCAACAAATGCATTCAAACATGATAAAGGAACAAGAAATTTCAGATTAGGTGGAGACAAATGATTTAGGACAATAGAAAATTTCCTCATACACCAAAGCTGGGAAGTGGGTTTGGGTCAATGCAAAACAATATCGGGGCATTTTAAAGTGAAGAATAGCCCATCTAAAATGGGAGAAAACAAGGAATAAACGATCTAAAAATAAAAGTACTCGAGCCCTTCGCAAAAAGAACTCAAACAAGTCTCCTCTACAAGCACATGGTAACAAGAAGCTCAGAGTAAAAGTCACTGATGATTCTGCCTTATATGGTCCCACATCCACACCTCTCACCTGGTCATGTGACCTTTATGTGAAAGAATTGTTAAATTCAAAACAAATGTTGGAGGCTTTAGAAGCTAAAGGGAAGGAAAGAGATCATAAAATTCATATAATAACAGCTGAGAACAAGGCTTTAGCAAAAAGCAATAAAGTTCTAAAAGAACAAGTGGCATTGCTACAGGAAGCTCTCCTGATAGGGAAGATAAATTGACAATACATGAAGGTGGATGTGCAAAACATAAAGAAATATATAGTGGAAAGTATAGAGGTGGTGAATGTGAAACCACCCCAGGATAAATGGAAAATGATTTCCCAAATAAACAACCATGAAGAGAACACAAGAGAAGAAACGAAAGGAGATTCCACCAAATTTTCCAAAACGTGGGTTCAAGTTATTAGCAATTTTTCTACTAAGGAAGGAGAAACAAATATTAAGGTTGGAAACATGCAAGATAGTGAAGGTAAGGAAAGACAAAATAGGGCAACAAACATAATTATTAAAGGAGTGAAAGAATATGGGAAAATTGAAAGTAATCTTGACCTTGCAAGAGATTTCTTGAAAGACAAGTTGTTATGGCAAGGACAAATATGCCAAGCATGGAGGGTGCGTAAGTTTAACGGGGAGAGATCCAGGCCCATAAAAGTTATTATGCCTAGATTTTGTGATAAATACATCATTCTAAGCAAGAAACACCTCTTGAGGGGTTCACATTTTTTCCAAGAAGAAGATATAACTCTAAAACAATAGGAGGAAAGAAGGGAGGAAATTTTAAAGGTTAGGGTAGTAAGAGGTGAAGGCAAGAGAGCATGTATTTATAAAGGCAATGCTATGATAATGTGATTTGGACCTCCTTCCAAAATAGAGCAGCAAGATGGTAATAAAGAAGAGGCAACAAACTCTTTAACAGGAAATCAAAAAGCAAGGTCAGTATGGGAAAGTAGGGACAAAGACTCAAATGTGAGTCTTGCATGTCAAAATAAATAATAATCAAGTCATACCTAAGTTTCCTTAAGTTTAGATTGTTGGAACTACAGAGGTTACCCATGGAGGCGAGGACCTGGGTTAGGGCCTATTGCGAAATATAAAGGCACAATTTTCCTCATAGAAACACATGAGCATGAAGGGTGCAAGACACCTCTGTTTGAAGGATATTGGAAGATGGAAGTGTGGAACAAGGTAGTAGGGAATGACAAAGGGCATGGGGTTATCGTGGTTTTAGTAAGGGAGAAAGAAGGTCATCTCATTCAGTTAGAAAAAGAAGACTCAGATAAGTAATTCATTTGGTTTAAAATATTAGAAGATGGAAACCACATCAGAATTGCAGCATGCTATTTTCACTGTAGGTTTCAAAAATATACAAAGGTAGACGGCTTGATCAAAAAGATCCATTTGTAGCCTTAAAAGCGATTATTGCAACATATTCGCAACTAGGTGAAGTCCTTATAGTGGGGGATTTCAATGCTAGTACTGCAAGTGAGCAAGCTAGCATTCTTTGTTGTAAAGTTGATTGTGACCCCATTTGGCTTACAGAAGAAAGTAATCATCAGTGAGAAAGAATTTTAGAGGACAAGGGCTGAAATCTCTTTGGTGAAAAATTTCTTACTCTATGTGGGGCCTTTAATTTGGTCATTTGTAATGGCTTGATGTTATGAAACCAGCTCACAAAAGGATAGAAAATATAGTTGAACGCCTTAGAATTCAGCTTCTTCGAGGGGGCAACCTCCTTTACATTACACAAATGAACAATTCTTGGATGATACAAATGAAAAGACCTCCTTTCTATATATAGGAGTCTAAGGGCTCATAACATAATCATAGCCGACATAACAATAATAATGTAAGGGCACAATAATTACAATAGTGGGCTTCTATGGGGCATAATAGTAACAAATTGGGCACTACATGGGTACATCAATATAACAGGTGGGTTGTACTAATAACAATAAGGGGTTACACTAGTAGTATAGGGTCCTAACACTTGACTAGATGGGAAAAGTTTGGTAATTTCATTTGCAGTACTTACAATGGAGCAAGTGTGGTAGATTATGTAATTTTCTCGCATGGTTTGTGTGAGAAAATGGAGGAAGTTTTGATTGGAGATCAGCTGTGGGACTTGAAATTATATCACACTACAAGAAAAAGGGACATTGGTGAGGGTCGAAAAATATCACCATAAGCTCATTGGTGAGGGTCAAAAGAGCCTTCGTCACCAAAAACTGAACGTCACAAAGGTGGCATCGCCAAAAGTATAAGTGTTATGGTGATATTCAAGGTTCGTTACAAATAAGGATTTATAATGACGAATAGTGACTGTCACCATTTCATATTAGCAATGGTGACAAACCTTAGCTTCCATCATCAAAAAATTGAACGTCACTAATGGTGGTGTCACCAAAAATATAGATGTGGTGACATTCAAGGTCCATCACGAATAATGATTATAATGACGGGCAGTGACCGTCACCATTTCATATGAACAACAATGATCTGTTGTGATGGACCTTTCATGACCATCACTATTAATGCATGTCAGGCCAGGCAGTAACTCCTCAACCAAAAATTTATTCATGTTTATTCCTTCAGGTAGGTCTTCATTAAATACATGAGGGAGAGACTGTTCAGTGCATCTCTCGGTGACTGTTCATATTATTTATTTATCTATTTACATAATATTCACCACATCATGAGGATTAGGTGTCAACATTCCCCCCCTTAATCTAAAGTGATGTTGGTGAGTCCAAGCATCATTATGAATTGTTCAAGCTTTTCTCTTCCAAGTGCTTTGGTGAAGATGTCTGCAATTTGCTCATTTTTGGAACAATGACGGAGATGGATTATTTTGGCCTCAACATGATGTCAAATTAGATGATATTTAGTATTGATGTACTTTGTTCGATCATGGAACTTTGGGTTCTTGGCCAATTTTATTGCAGAGGTATTGTCAATCATGAGTGGAGTTGATTGTACTTGTTTTACCTGCAAATCTTCAAGAATTTTCCTGACCCACACAATTTCTTTTGTTGCTTCAACTGCTGCCACGTATTCTACTTCTGTTGTGGAATCTGCTGGAACTAATTGTTTGCATGATCTCCTAGAGACAGCTCCTAATCCAAGAGTCATAGCATATCCTGAAGTAGATACCCCAGTTTCTTTGTCTCCATCGAAGTCTGAATCAGAGTATCCAATCAAGTTGAAGTCGTCCACCTGTGTATACTTGATTTCAAGGTCTTGAGTTCCCTTCAAGTACCTTAGAACTCTTTTTGCAGCAGACCAATGTCCCTCACAAGGCTTTTGCATAAACCTGGAGAGGATTCCAACAACAAATGAAATGTCTGGTCTGGTAGTAGTGAGGTAGATGAGACTTTCTACAAGCTGTCTATACTTTGTTGCATCCTCAAATTCCTTTCCTTCAATAGATGTGAGCTTT
>APFE030602239.1:7916-67195 GCA_000404065.3 Pinus taeda | reverse complement strand
CAAAAAAATCTTTTCTATGAGTCATGTGGCAGGTTGCTCCTGAATCAAGCAACCAATCATTTTTCCAAGAAGCAAGTGAAGCATTAAATAAATCTTCATTTACTCTAATGTTACATTGTGCCACAACATAGTAAGAGGATTCAGGTGCTTTACCTTTGTCTGTATCATTAGTTTTACCTTTTTGTTGGTTTCTTTTCTGCTCAATTTTGTCCCGTGGTAGCTTGCATGTAGAGGCATCATGTGATCCATTTCTTTTGCAGTGAATGCAATGCAAATCTTCCTTTTCTCCTTGAGAATGTTTGCCCCCCCTGCCTCTGAAATATCTTCCTCTTCCTCTTCGACCACCTCTTCCTCTTGTAGAATCTTAAGCAGGATGCTTTTATTTATGAGCAAGGCACATAGCCTCTTCAAAAGATTTAGGGGCTATCTTCTTTCCAAAAGCTTTCTCTCTTTCAGCAAACTTTTTCACAAGAGAGTAAAAGGTGATATCTTTGAGATTTCCATTTGCTTGCAATGATTCAAGATAATTTGAGTAAGTAGGATAAAGTGCCTTGAGAAAAGCGATAAGAGGAATATCCAATTCAACCTTAGTGGATTTGATATCATGCATTATAGACTTTACTTCAAATGTAAGAGTAAGAGGATCATTATTTTGCATTTCAAGAGTGAAGAGTTTAATCATGAGTTGAACAACTTCAAGTGCAAAATGTGAGTCATAGAGTTCTTTCAGCTTTTATAAGGCTTCAAAGGCAGTTGAATATGACAAAATATGGTGACTCACCTCTTAATTTACAGATGCTGCGATTAATGCATAAGCTTTGTTGTTCTTGTTTTCCCAAATGACGAGCTCTTTGTCTGAGGTAGGTTGTACTGGTTCATTGTCTCCGTCTCCGACACACACTCCTTTCCACAACTCATTGAAAATGAGGGTGTATTTTATCATCCGGGACCATTCAGGATAGTTCTCCTTACCAATGAGAACTATTCCCACCATGGATATGATTGAATGCATTCTGTAAAAAAAACCTCTGCTGATAGAAAAATACTTCTGCCAATATACAGTAAAATTGTACTTCTGATGGTAATTTTTTTTTTTTTACATTTCAAAAGGGCATTCTCTCCACGCTTGTTCTTACCACGCTTGTTCTTACCACGCTTGTTCTTACCACGAAAGTTTTCTGTTGCAGCTACAAATGTTTTCATTTCAAACACTATGAAAACATTGGACAACTAGAAATTGGTTGCAAACATGGTTTTGTGAATAACATAAATGCAATGACAAGCTCATTCATATGGTGGAGGTGGAGAGTTGTAGCCCAAGACGTAGATGATTTTGAAGGTAGAGACAAGGAGGAATACGGGATGAGAGATGTTTACAAAGAAGCTTTGCTATCACAAAAGCTTAATCAGACTTCCTTAGAAGTTATTTTGGACAGCCAGTTGATAGTACTGAGTTGGAATCCATGCGAGTAGATACTGAAGCTAATCAACACAATCGACACCTGAAATGCTAGCTTCATGATAAGAAAAAGTCTTTGAACAAATACAAAAATGAACTTGCGGTTATGGAATTGGAGCTCCAGGTTCTCGTGAGTCTTCTTAGGCAAAAGAAACGATAGTAGGTCAAACGTTTAGGCTACTGCGTGAAGCAGGTCATTACGTGGAGCAGGTAATTTCGTGCTAATAATGGTTCAGGCTACTGCGTGGAGCAGGTCACTGCATGGAGCAGGTCATTCAGGCTACACAACTAGCAATTGGGACAGACATTAGACAGGGAAAATGGCAGTATGGACAACATTTTTGAATGGAGAGTAGAGGAGCAGAATAGGGAGTTACAAAGGACATAAAAGCTAAAAAAGGAGCTGGCTCTGATACCATGTCAGTCCAGGCAGTAACTCCTCAACCAAAAATTGATTCATGTTTATTCCTTCAGGTAGGTCTTCATTAAATACATGAGGAAGAGACTGTTCAGTTCATCTCCTGATGACTATTCATATTATTTATTTATCTATTTACATATGAGGATTAGGTGTCAACAATGCATATATATATGGTGATGTTCATTGATCGTCACCATTTCATATTTTGGTGACGGTCGAAAAATGTCACCATAAGCTCATTGGTGATAGTCAAAAGAACCTCTGTCACCAAAAACTAATCATCGTCATTCCATCTGAATATAAGGGCATGATGGAATCGAACCACCAACCTCCTGCTTGTAAAGCGGGTGCCCTTACATTGAGCTGGCACCCTTTAAAGAATTAGACTTGCAAGAATAGATCTAAGGGAATAACAAAAAGATCCATAGATAATAGGATTAGAGTGGGCAAAATAAATATGATAAGCAAAATAATAACCAACAATGAAAGTTGTTACACTGAAATTTGTCACCATGACTATCTGCAGTTAATATGGCTCCATCAATAGTCATATTATCCTCCTTGTCAAGCCTCATACCTCTACTCTTCATGTCAAACTTCAAAAAGAGAGAAAGTCATTTAAAAACATGTTTATCTCTGGGTACGCAGGTTCTCTCTACCTTGCCTGCGTGTACGCACTCCAAATACACTGAACCTGCGTACTTGTACGCTCTGTAAGCCAAAGGATGGGTGCGTACCCCTGTAAAGGTCAAAAGGCACGAGTTTCATCTTTAAAAAGTTACTTGTGTCACTTCTAGAGCCTTCTGGAAGAGTGTTTGACGTGTATTGAGCGCCTCCAGATGGTTCATGCATCCCTATGATAGAGGAACTTATCCCATCAAGAGAGGAGCTACCCCATCCAAAAGAGGGAGTATCCCATTGATGTTGGAACTGAATAACTTCCTCTAGAATACTATAAATACAGGCATTGGGCCAGAGGAGGGGAGGTTGAAAGCTGAACATTCCAAAGGGTAAATGCTGCTGGAATTAGGACTTCCATTGTTGACTTGTGAGGAGAGATCACTATCCTTTCTTGTTGCCATATTGGGAGTGGGTGAGCTTGTCAAAGTAGAGGAAATCTCTTGTTGGACCCTGGGAGGAGCTTGCACAACACCAAGGCTCAGGTTGTAATGGTTCCTTTTTTGTTTCCTTAATACAAATAAGTCCATTCTTCTCAATGATTTGTTGTTAATGAATTATTTCATGTACTCCTTGGTCTATGTGATGAATATGCTTTGTTTTATGAAATATTCAGGTGTTATGTAATCGTTTGTCTTGTTAGTGTATGCAGGTCTTAAAGTGAAGGAGGAGCTCATCTGGATCAGCAAGGCTGGACTGCTACAACAAGCGTTAGACCTAAGGTAAGATCGGAAAACACTTGGTTTCTCATAGAATAATGTATGTTTAGAGAAGGATTGCTCTTGTTTGGTTTGTTTGTCACTAGAGAGTCTTAGACTCCTAGGGAGGTTAGGTTTGTCCGCAAAAATAACTCTTTCCGCATGACAAAAGCTACTAATTTGAACATGTTTGAAGTACTTTAAACAGAGATGGCATCCATTTTATATTAAACAGAGATGGCTTCCATAGTGCATTAAAGTGGCATTGGTCAATGTTGGGCTTGGTCAATTGTCGACTATCCATAGTGCCACCAATCTAATGAACTCTGACAAGATTTCCATTAAGGGAGAAGCATGTTTAAAGCTCATTTTTTCTTGATAACCATTGTCTCTAACTAAAAACCATGCATAGTTCTAGCCATTGCAAAACATGGACACAAAAGTGAGCATAAAGACCAAAATCATAGTACCACCAATCTAATGAACTGCGATTGGAGATGTTCCCATTAATGGAGCAACATGTTTAAAGCTCACACTAATTCTTGATAACCATTGGCTCCAACTAACAATCATGCATAGTTCTAGCGCATCACTGCAAAATATGGACACAAAGCGAGCATAAAGACCAAAAGCCCAATCTACCTTAATGGAAAAAACAAGAAATCAAAACTTACTTAAAATTTACCAACCATTGAAAGGATAAAAACATGAAAGCAAATGTCTTGGTACTCCTCATCAAGGACAAACAAATCATATCACCTTCAAATGAATTTAGAAACCTTTTGAGTTCAGAAAATGGTGTTAATACACTTAACTTTAGTTGGTTGGCAAAAATAAGTCAAGGACGCATTTTAAAATCAACTAGAATTATTTGTTCATGGCATAAAACAAGTTAAATATTAGAGCATTGAAGATAATTGGACTAGCAAATGAAAGACAATATTCAACCAGAAGATATTATCAGAGGAATTAAAAAGGAAAATAAAAAGAAGATGGGCACATTTTACTTCAGCTAATAGCTAGATCCACATGAGGAACTGAAAATGATCTTCTCCAAACCTTTCAAATCAAGGAACCCACGACCTATTCACATAAATGATGGTCACAAAGAATGGAATCTTTGATTGCCAATACTTGTTGCTTGGTCCTATCATAAAAGTGAAATATTAAGAGCATATGTCTTTGGTAAAGAATGCTCAGTTTGCCAATTGTAATAATGTCTCAATCATTAGGCTATCATCATTAGGCAACTTCGTTGCATAAAAAACATCATAGCAAGAATCGTTGGCTTTATCACCAATATAAAATAAACTTCATGTATTGAAATTTGAAATGAAGAGAAAAAAGTTAGTGTATTCATCTCTGGAACATTGATAGATACATGCTCTGACCCAAGGAGCTGAAATTTGATAATGTTACCTAAAATGGAAAATCAAATATGCAAAAATGTATTTCAAAGAAAATGTATGAGTCTATTATTACATAAGGCCATCTCACAATGCTCTTCAACTCCAACAAGTAATGAATAATTCATGACATCAATTGAATACAAACACACATTGCACACAATCATGATAACTGGCTAGCTCAACAAAAATTTGAAACTATGATTACAATTATGGTTGATTAAGAAAAACGAAAACTATATTTACCACGAGAAATGAAGTATCATTCCAGACTGCTCTCTCCAAAAGGCGTTTGGATTTATTCCCAAGAAATATTGGAGCAGTTGGCATGGTCTCTGAGAGATTCTAGTCCAAAAGAGCTTTGTTGTTGCCTGATTAATTTGCATTGTAATGGGAGCAACCAGAACCTTTGAGGTCATAAACCTGTGTTACATTTCTTTTAGAAAACAGATTTTCCATTACCATCAATTCATCCTGATCTCTTTTCCACCTTTTTCATTCTTCGTAGTGACCTGAAAGATGAGCACATTATGTAGCATGCACACACACAATGAAGGAAACAAAGCCCTGTAAACTCTCTAGGAGTTTGCAAAAGGTAATTTTCAGATATAGAATAAACAATAATATGAGTATCCAACTTGATAAATACCAAGGATCTTTGCCAAACATGTGGGGCTTCCAAAACATAACGAGGCACATAGATATTTGAAATATTTGGAGGAAAACTTCATAAAAGATTCCAATTCTATCATGGTGACTCTCTTAATAATAAATATTTCATCCAAGGATTTTGCGGAAAACACATTTCTCTTTCTTCTTTGAGGTCCCCATTTCTTGTAGTGATTTAGTGACAATCTAAAGTCCATCTTTGTTGGACAACAATTTTTCCTAAGGGCATCAAATTGTTTTGCACAATAATGGGTTACCAAGTACTTAACTTTTCTAGGAGGACCCTCATCATGAAAGGATATTTGTGCATGTGTCTTTTATATATAGTGATGAATCTGAACCCCCTTCCCTTTGGAGCCATATGTGTAAACATCCTCATATCCTAAACTTCTCTCTTTGGAAGGAGCTTTATTCGAGTCTAAGGAACCACCTGATAGATAAAGTAGATTTGAAACAACTCCACCCATACCAAATAAATTTGCACATTCCTTTTCTTTATCCCTGTCTATTTCCTTTTGCTTCTCACTATCAAGTACCTTGTCATATAGGCAAGCATGATATTCTTGCGATCTTAGTGCATATGCTATTATGCTTGTTGGATCATCATCATAAATAACTAACCATATCATTACCACCGGTTGGTAAAAACAACTTACCCACTCCATTACGACCCAGATGAATGACTGATGAGACAAACATAAGACTATAGCTTCTCTGAGAGTCAACTCTAACAGACCACAATAAATTTTCTTGTAAACTCTTGCTGTAACTTTTTGGTAATTTTGACATAGGAGACCCAATGCAACTTCCAAACTCTTCCAATAGATTTAATGATTTTACTGGTGAGGAAGGGATGATTTTCTCAGGAACCTCTATTCCACCTTTATTGTGCATGTTTTAGGTAGATTCATAAATCATCATGTCTCCTATTGCAATTTGTTGAACTGGATTAAAATAATTTTTGTCGGTAGATTCACTGCCACTAGTAACAGTAGCCAAAGTGGAAGAACCAACCTTCCTGCCCTTGTGATGTCACAAATAGAGCCTAAGATTTTACTAATTAGCCTTCACTTGTCATTGCATCTAATGTAGTTGACAGATCAATGAGGATAGGAGAATCTTGCTCTGACAGTTTCTAACAGGGTGCCATATCTTCATCCAAACCGTTTGTATTGTCTCTACTATCAAATGCTTTAAAAGGCATTGTCTTAGAAACATGGATATTCATATCCCATTCACCATTCTCCATGTCAAAAGTATGAAACATGGTAACATTAGTTATATTGGATGAATCTCTAATGTTTGGATCTCCTTCCACGTCATCCAGATATTTTGAGTTGTTTTACCTTCCACCAATTTAATAACTTCCATGCCTTAATTTAGTTTTCCATTCACAGTCCCAATTCCTTCTGTTAGAAAATTATATATTACAGTGCAATGGAACACATAAAATATTGCAGAAATATAAACAAAAAAAACACACAAAACAAGAGAGACACAGATATACGTGGTTCACCTAGTTTGGGCTACGTCCACCCCGAACAGCCGGTCCTTCTTTTATATTATCCAACAAAATGAAGAGACACAACCTACAGCAGATCCGCTGTAATATCCTCTGTTTTCTCTCACAGTCTCACCTCTCTGTTTCTCGCTCAGAGAATACACATTTATTACACAGCCTCAAATATGCCCTCATACAAAGAGAGGGGTTTCCTTCTAGGGCAAAAAACCCTAAACTAAACATAAGTTCTACCATCAGATCATCTGCCTAATGAACGGCCCAGATTGACTAGAAATTACTATACTTTTACAAGGAAATTTTATATCTATTTTTAGCTTTGGGGGCACTACCCCCGAAACCCTCGCCGGGGGACCGCTAGCCCTCTAACCCCCCAGCCGGGGGGTATCGGCCGCCCCGAACCCCCGTGAGGGGGACAAGTCCCCCCCCGCACCACCTCGCGTGGAGGGGTGTACAAACTTCCTGGGGTATACATTCGGCTGAAACAAAGACCTCTGAACAATCATGTTCCACACCCAACACCCTCTAAATGGTCACAAAAGTAGGAATTTCCCACATTACTAATCATGCAAAGCTACCCAGAGCCATTAGTTAAAACATGCTTGTCGCTCGCTTGGATATCTTTGAACTGAAGGTTCCCAAAATAGATAGCTTTGTCCAAACAATTTCCATCAACCATGGAGCATGTGTCCTTTCTCATCAAAATGCCAAAACCACCACTAGCATTGTTAGTATCTTTAATTATACCCTGACGGTCTCCAAAATTTTCATTTATGCTAGAATCGTATTCCTCATGTGGAGTCTTAAAATCCTCCAATGGACTAGATTCCAATTTGTCAAGAGAGTTTTTCACTCTAAGAGATGAATCTAAATGGAAAAGACGACGATCCTATTCATAGGCTTCATAAATAAGAAGACACCTTATACTGTTTAACTTTGAAATATCAGGTCTTCCAAGTTCCAACATGCCCAACAATAATGATGGCCTATTGCAACAAACCCTATTTGAATTTGATAGGTTGCATCAAAATAATGAACCCTATGAAGAAATGATTTCCAAATAAGCAATTTCTATAAACAACTATGGAAATATTCATTAAGTGGAAAGATTATTCTAGCATACTATCATGTTAGACAACCTAAAGTACACTAAACAACTTTTATATACATCTATAATATCACCTCAAATTCAACTCTCTCTTTATGCAACATTCCTTCAAGCTCTGCAATTTGCCTCGATTCAAGAACCTTAATACCAGAATAAAAGGATCCAGATGTGCTGATTTTCTGTTCAAGCAATTTAAAACCTCTCTAAACAACATTTCCACTTTATTTGCAACTTGTTCATTTTCATCAAAATGCACATTAGTTTGGATCTGGGGGGTCCTACACCATAGGTATTATAGGCATATATTAATTAGCAAACATCTACCCATATGTACAATTTGTATCAGAAAGTACCTCTGCAGCTTCCTTTCTGAGCCAATATTGTTGATGTGGATCATGGAACCCTAATTTTGAAGGTGGAAAATGCATAGGTAGAACATTGATGGAGGAATATCAGAAACATGCAATCTTACTACCAAACTAGTCACATTGAATTTGGGAACAATGTAGGTCCAATAGATTAGTATGGAATAGCCATTAATTATGATACAAAATTATGGGTGCTTTGGAAAAATCAAGAGCTACATAAATTATGTAAGATATCACAAGGTCAAAATAAAAAAATAATATGAAAACTTTGTGATATAGATAATGCAGATTAAGACAGATTGATTCATATGTACGTTTATTTTGGATATGCGAGAATGAGCTACAAGAATAACAGGGATCGAATTGTCAAAACAACTGCGATAGAGTTCAATCCTATGACCTAATCAATACAATAATGTAGCTACTGTGTAACATTGTATGATGAACACTACAATTGCATAATGATTTACAGATGAAGTGTAAATATTCTTGGATGTCAAACCTCCATGAAAAGTTATGTATATGTTTAGTTCTTGGACAAATTGGTTGGACATGCAATAATATCAAACCGAAGAATGAATGCTGGTGTAATTATTTGGATATAGGTTGCTAAGTTAATAGATCCATGTTAAATTCTTGCCATTTTCCTTTCAAATTCAATGTCATAGAACAACATATATAAAATGGAACAACATTAGCCAGTCTATAACAAATTTCTAACAAAGAACATCACACCACTAAGCCTAACAACATCTTTATTATCAGGAATTCCAACATGATTTTAAAAGTTAGCACATGAGCAACTTGGTCATATTTTAGCCTTTTTTATATTTTCTCTCTTTTCCAGTCATAATGATGACCTCATAGCTTCCATACTAATTCCATTTGTTGTCCCTTTACTGCTGGTCATCTTTCCTTTCAGACTGTGGACAAGTTTCAAAACACTGAGACAGATTTTGAGAGCAAATCATCCTCATAATATCACACATATTGATTCATGTGTCCAAGATCATGCTACTATAATCCATAACCATGAGTGGAAATAAAATATGCATCAAGACAAACTATCTACATCAAAATGAAAGGTACATGCATCACCATGATCAACCCAGAACAAGAAGCATGAGATCACTAAGAAACAAACCATCAAAGAAAAGATGGAAACAATGTAGTAGGGGTTCTATTACCATCATCAACAAACTGTTGTACATCCACATGAACAATATCATCTCAAAGCTAGGCATCACTACATTCCAGAAGGAGAAGCATCACTAGGTTGTACACCTCAAGATGAAGTACCAACAATGATGACCTCATCTAGCAAGGGAAGGCTGGAAGAAACATCCGACTGAGACTAATCCCTTTAGTCTCGACTCTCCATAGACTATTTAATAACTATAAAGAATGAACTCAGAGGATTTTGTATAGGTAGACCAACACAAGATAAAGATGTGGAAAGGTTCACTACAACTAGATGGGAGTCATCAACAAGCAACCCAACAAGAGAGGAAGAGGCATGTTCCATGGATACATGCTGAGGGTCATCACCAGAAAGGAGCTATAGAGGAGATCTTAGCAGTCATCATGAAAAGGCTCATCAAAGATAGCACCATGATGCTTAGTCACTTGGTGAGAGGTAGGGTCATAGAGATGATACCCCTAAAAAGTTTCATAGTAGCCAACCAAAGTCCTATGAGGAGTCTAATGGACACAAGATATATCATGTCTTTCATGATACAAGTGTGCCCATGCACTTGATCCAAAGAACCTAAAATGTGAGATAGAGGACTTCCAGCTATGAAACCAATAAGTTTCTGACCTTGCATCAAGGAAGAATTTGGGCTGGTCATGGAGACAATGGTATCTACAAAATATTTAATCACAACATTTTAAGTACCATGGGGAGAACAATGTTATTTCTGATTGTAGTGAGCCTTGAATGTAGTGAGCTAAGAATTTACCAAATAGAGATTTTATGTCTCAAATGATTATATGAGCTGGTGATTTTACTTTTTGGTTTAATATGGTTGTTGAGAATCCATTTACTTTAATGAGATATTAAAATTAGGTGTTAAAGTTCAAGTGAATGAACAGTGCACACCCACTAGGATCCTATGAACAAAAGCACTGAATTAACTTGAATGGGTTCCATTACCAACTTCAAAATGCCCAGGGCTAAGTGTAACCATCACCAAAAGCATACAATGAATAGAAATCACAAGATAGGTGTCCACAATCCCACCAATATCATGGCTCCTAGGGGCAAGCCACCATCATCCATCCAAGAAACAAGTATAATCATGAGTGAGTAGAAAATATGCACCAAATTTTACAACAATTATGACCTCATCTAGCAAGGGAAGGCTAGAAGAAACATCCAAAGGAGAGGATGGACTAGATGATGAAGTAATCCCTTTAGTCTAGACTCCCCATAGACTATTCAATAACTACAAAGAATGAACTCAGAGGAGTTTGTATAGGTGGACCAACAAAAGATGGAGATGTGGAAATGTTCACTACAACAAGCTAGGAGTCATCAAAAAGCAATGCAACAAGAGAAGAAGAGGCACAATCCATGGATACATGTTGAGAGTCATCAGTAGAAAGGAGTTATAGAAGAGATCTTAGTAGTGATCATGATGCTTAGTCACTTGGTAAGAGATAGGGTCATAGAGATGATACCCATGAAAAGTTTCATAGTAGCCATCCAAAGTCCTATGAGGAGTCTAATGGACATGAGATATATCATGTCTTTCATGATACAAGTGGGTCCATGCACTTGATCCAAAGAACCTAAAATGTGAGATAGAGTACTTCCAGCTATGAAATCAATACATTTCTGAACTTGTATCAACGAAGAATTTGGGCTGGTCATGGAGACAGTGGTATCTACAAAATATTTAATCACACCATTTTAAGTACCATGGGGAGAACAATGTTATTTCCGATTGTAGTGAGCTAAGAATTTACCAATTAGAGATTTGATGTCTCAAATTATTATAGGAATTGGTGATTTTACTTTTTTCTTTAATATGGTTGTTGGTAATCCATTTAATTTAATGAGATATTAAACTTAGGTGTTAAGGTTCAAGTGAATGAACAACACACACCCACTAGGATCCCATGAACAAAAGCACTGAAGTAACCTGAATGGGTTCCATTACCAACTTCAAAATGCCCAGGGCTAAGTGTAACCATCACCAAAAGCATACAATGCATAGAAATCAGAAGATAGGTGTCCACAGTCCCACCAATATCATGGCTCCTAGGGGCAGGTCACCATCATCCATCCAAGCAACAAGTATAATCATGAGTGAGTAGAAAATATGCACTAAATTTTACAAAAATGATGACCTCATCTAGCAAGGGAAGGCTAGAAGAAACATCCAAAGGAGAGGATGGACTAGATGATGAAGTAATCCCTTCAGTCTCGACTCCCCATAGATTATTCAATAACTATAAAGAATAAACTCAGAGGAGTTTGTATAGGTGGACCAAAAAAAGTTGGAGATGTGGAAAGGTTCACTACAACCAGCTGGGAGTCATCAACAAGCAATGCAACAAGAGAAGAAGAGGCACAGTCCATGGATACATGCTGAGAGTCATCACCAGAAAGGAGTTATAGAAGAGATCTTAGCAGTCATCATGATGCTTAGTCACTTGGTGAGAGGTAGGGTCATAGAGATGATACCCCTGAAAAGTTTCATAGTAGCCAACCAATGTCCTATGAGGAGTCTAATGGACAGGAGATATATCATGTCATTCACAGTACAAGTGTGTCCATGCACTTGATTAAAAGAACCTAAAATGTGATATAGAGGACTTCTAGCCATGCAACCAACAAGTTTTTGACCTTGCATCAAGGAATAATTTGGGTTGGTCATGGATACAGTGGTATCTACAATAGATTTAATGTTTGTAGATCATCACACCATTTTAATTACCATGGGGAGAACAATGTTATTTCCAATTGTAGTGAGCTAAGAATTTACCAGTTATAGATTTGATGTCTGAAATGATTAAAGGAACTAGTGATTTTACTTTTTTTGTTTAATATGGCTGTTGTTAATCCATTTACTTTAATGAGATATTGAACTTAGGTGTTAAAGTTTAAGTGAATGCATAATGCACACCCACTAGGATCCCATGAACAAAATCACTGAAGTAACCTGAATGGGTTCCATTACCAACATCAAAATGCACAGGGCTAAGAGTAACCATCACCAAAAGCATGCAATGCATAGAAATCACAAAATAGGTGTTCACAGTCCCACCAATATAATGGCTCCTAGGGGCAAGTAAACATCATCCATCCAAGCAATAAGTACTATCATGAGTGAGTAGAAAATGTGAACCAAATTTTACAGCAATGATGACCTCATCTAGCAAAGGAAGGCTGGAAGAAACATCCGAAGGAGAGGATGGACTAGATGATGAAGTAATCCCTTTAGTCTCGATTCCCCATAGACTATTCAATAACTACAAAGAATGAACTCAAAAGAGTTTGTCTAGGTGGACCAACACAAGATGGAGATGTGGAAAGGTTCACTACAACCAGATGAGAGTCATCAAAAAGCAACCCAACAAGAGAAGAAGAGGCATGTTCCATGGATACATGCTGAGAGTAATCACCACAAAGGATCTATAGAAGAGATCTTAGAAGTCATCATGAAAAGGCTCATCCAGATGCTTAGTAACTTGGTGAGAGGTAGGGTCATAGAGATGATACCCCTGAAATGTTTCATAGTGGCCAACCAAAGTCCTATGAGGAGTTTAATGGACAATATATATATCACGTATTTCATGATACAAGTGGGTCCATGCACTTAATCCAAAGAATAAAATGTGAGATAGAAGACTTCCAGCCATGCGACCAATAATTTTCTGACCTTGCATCAAGGAAGAATTTGGGTTGGTCATGGAGACAGTGGTACTACAAAATATTTAATGTTTGTAGATCATCACAACATTTTAATTACCATGGGGAGAAAAATGCTATTTCTGATTGTAGTGAGCCTTGAATGTAGTGAGATAGGAATTTACCAGTTAGATATTTGATGTCTCAAATGATTATAGGATCTAGTGATTTTACTTTTTGGTTTAATATGGTTGTTGGTACACCATTTACTTTAATGAGATATTGAACTTAGGTGTTAAAGTTCAAGTGAATGCACAGTGCACAACTACTAGGATACTATGAACAAAAGCACTGAAGCAACCTGAATGGGCTCCATTACCAACTTGAAAATGCCCAGGGCTAAGTGTAACCATCACCAAAAGCATGCAATGCATAGAAATCATAAGATAGGTGTTCACAGTCCCACCAATATCATGGCTCCTAGGGGCAAGTAAACATCATCCATTCAAGAAACAAGTACTATTATGAGTGAGTAGAAAACGTGCTCCAAATTTTACATCAGTGATTACCTCATCTAGCAAGGGAAGGCTGGAAGAAACATCCAAAGGAGAGGATGGACTAGATGATGAAGTAATCCCTTTAGTCATGACTCCCCATAGAATATTCAATAACTACAAAGAATGAACTCGAAGGAGTTTGTATGGGTGGACCAACACAAGATGGAGATGTGGAAAGGTTCACTACAACCTACTGGGCGTCATCAACAAGCAAACCAATAAGAGACAAAGAGTCATGTTCCATGGATACATGCTGAGATTCATCACCAGAAAGGAGCTATAAAAGATATCTTAGAAGTCATCATGAAAGGCTCATCATGATGCTTAGTAACTTGGTGAGAGGTAGGGTCATAGAGATGATACCCCTGAAAAGTTTCATAGTAGCCAACCAAAGTCCTATGAGGAGTCTAATGGACAAGAGATATATCATGTCTTTCATGATACAACTGGGTCCATGCACTTAATCCAAAGAACCTAAAATGTGAGATAGAAGACTTCTAGCCATGCAACCAATAAGTTTCTGACCTTGCATCAAGGAAGAATTTGGGCTAGTCATGGAGACAATGGTATCTACAAAATATTTAATGTTTGTAGATCATCATAACATTTTAATTACCATGGGGAGAACAATGTTATTTCCGATTGTAGTGAGCCTTGAATGTAGTGAGCTAGGAGTTTACCAGTAAGATATTTGATGTCTCAAATGATTATAGGAACTAGTGATTTTACTTTTTGGTTTAATATGGTTGTTGATAATCCATTTACTTTAATGAGATATTGAACTTAGGTGTTAAATTTCAAGTGAATGCACAGTGCACACCCACTAGGATCCTGTGAACAAAAGCACTGAAGTAACCTGAATGGGCTCCATTACCAACTTGAAAATGCCGAGGACTAAGTGTAACCATCACCAAAAGCATGCAACACATAGAAATTACAAGATAGCTGACCACATTCCCACCAATATCATGGCTTCTAGGGGCAAGTAACCATCATCCGTCCAAGAAACAAGTATGATCATGAGTAAGTAGAAAATATGCACCAAATTTTACAACAATGATGACCTCATCTAGCAAGGGAAGGCTGGAAGAAACATCCAAAGGAGAGGATGGACTTGATGATGAAGTAATCCCTTTAGTCTTGACTCCCCATAGAATATTCAATAACTACAAAGAATGAACTCATAGGAGTTTATATAGGTGGACCAACAGAAGATGGAGATGTGGAAAGGTTCACTACAACCTGCTGGGAGTCATAACAAGCAACCCAACAAGAGAAGAAGAGACATGTTCCATGGATACATGTTGAGATTCATCACTAGAAAGGAGCTATAGAAGAGATCTTAGTAGTCATCATGAAAGGCTCATCATGTTGCTCAGTCACTTGGTGAGAGGTAGGGTCGTAAAGATGATACCTCTGAAAAGTTTCATAGTAGCCAACCAAAGTCCTATGAGGAGTATAATGGATAGGAGATATATCATGTCTTTCATGATACAAGTGGGTCCATGCGCTTGATCCAAAGAACCTAAAATGTGAGATAGAGGACTTCCAGCCATGCAACCAATAAGTTTCTGACCTTGCATCAAGGAATAATTTGGGCTGGTTATGGAGACAATGGTATCTACAAAAGATTTAATGTTGTTAATAACTTAGTGGCATTATCAACCTTCCCTGATTTGCAATAGCATCTTATCATCATTTTATATGTAATCTTATCAGGAGAAAGTCCTACTTATCTCATCTCTTCAAGATGGTCCTTTGCCTCTCTAACGTTTCCTGCTCTTCCAAGACAATCGATACAAATATTGAAGAAAACAACATCAGGAGCAATGCCCTTCCACTTCATCTGCCAAAATACTTAATATGGTCCATTGAACTTGCCCTCCTTAACATAGTAATCCATGAAGAAGTGGGTTTTCATTCATTGGTATGATATTACCTGCAAAAGTTTTAGTGCTTCTTCTAATTTGTTAGTCTTGAGAAGCCCAATAATCAAAGAATTGTAAGTAATCAAATTGGGAGAGTTGCCTACTTCACCATCTTATCCAACGCTCCAAAGACATTATCAACTTTTCCTACTGTGCAGAGGGCATTCACAAGAGTAGTGAAGGTAATCACATCTGGCACACAAATTATCCTCCATCTCCTTCCAAAGCTCCTGGACAACACTGATGTCTCCAAAATCACCATACTTATGGATTAGAGTACTGTATGTGACATAATCAGGCCTGCATTTTCTTCTCCTCACTCACTTAGCAATTCCATTGCCTCATTCAGTCTACCAGCATTGCAAAAAGCATCCATCAATGCAGTGAAGGCCATGACATGAAATTCACAGTCCTCTATCTTCATTTGTCCCAACATACCACATGCTTCATCCACTCTCCCAGCTCCCCCTAGAACTTTGATGTAGATTGTGAAGGTGTAAACATTGGGCTTCAAGCCCAACCTTTGTATTTCTAAAAAAGGTTTTGATACCTATCTTGTTTCTCTCTTTTTCCCCCAGGAACTCATAAGTGCAGAATAGAATTTCATGCTGGGTACAAGTCTTCTGATATCATCTTCTTGTATACATCCATGGCTTCTCTCTGAAATCCATATTTTAACAATAGAGTTATCATACCATTATATGACATGCTATTCAACACAACCCCAGGTCCTTTCATCTCTTTCAGGGCTAGAGGATCTTGCTCGATAACTCCTCTGAACCCAAAGACCCAAAAAATTGTTATAAAAGTCAAGGAATTAGGCCTACAATGTTTTTCCTCCATCAGATCCAAAATTTATTTCAATGAATTGAACGTGTGGGCTGATCTCAGAATTTCTAGGATAGAATCGTGCGCCTATGTGTGGTGCAGGAATTTTGATTTATGAGCTACCCATGTGAAGAAAGTCAGTGCTTGTTTTGGATCTGTATATGATTTCAGAACTTGTGCAACATGGTGTGGAGTCAACTCTCCCTACTGTATAAACATGTGGGAAAAATTAGGACTTTCAGAAATCAACCCAAACCTTGAAGTTGTTTGAGTGGTCCTTTGTTTGTTTGAGGCCCAATTGCACACAACATTCTAGCAAGAACAAACCATTAAAGTAAATATTTTGAAAGGTGAAAACCCTTTTCCTCTTCTGCCTTCCCCAGTAAAAGTAAAGTCCACCTCTACATATTTTATATCGCATGCTCCAAAGTGCACAAAGCTCCATTTCTTAAAACTTCTATTCCTCGATGCCAACCATATAGTCAATGAAACTCAATCTTTTCTCTCTTGTTGTCCTAACATAAGGGGAAACTATTACTACCAAGTTACCAACTAATCAATATCGGCCCAATCAAGAGAAGAATGCAATCACTATGAAACTTGTTTGCAACTCTCCATTCAAGGCTTCATCTCTTAAAAAATCATAAGCATTCCTAGGACTAAGATCCTTGAGACATTAAATCAAATGCTGGGCATGAAATCCAAAATCCTAATCAAGGAGTTAGTAATAGTAGGACTGATTCTTCTGGCCTTGTTTAACACTCTGTACTTGACTGAATCATAGTTTGTAGAGATAGTCCTTATAAAGGGAGTTATCTGCAAGGTTTGAAATCCAAGTCTTAATAGTGACAAAGAAGTGAAGATCATCTTCAATCTCTATGTATTTTGTGAACCCGCAAAGAGTCTTCTTGAAGATCGAAGAACGGACCTAGAATGGATTATATCTGTGGTCTGAATTTACAAGGTTATGGGTATATATAAATAAGAGATACGAGTCCTAACAAGTATCCTAGAAACCAACTTTGAAAGATAAAAGGATCTCTGTGCATAGAGGGACAATTTGAAATTTCTACTTCACTAATTAAAGAATCTCTAATCAAGGGAGCATACTTAGGACTATAGATATATATCTTTGAGAAGGCCTATAATAGCCTCTCTGTCTTAAGTTATGAGTCATGACACCCTGAAAGAAAAACTAGTCCTCATATATTGAAGAAGAATTAGATCTACTTGAGAAACATTTCTTGAGCTTGCTGAAAGTTTGTGGGCCCAATTTGCAAAGAGAAAAATCTATAGGTGTCTTAGCAACATAAGGAGAATACTAAGAGGCATGCATCACAATCAAAGTAAAAGAGTGTCATCTTGATGGAATTCAAGTTCTTGACTCACGGACAAGCCCTAAACCTGCTTTGAAAATTCTCTCGTATGAAAGTTTAAGTCTCAAAAGGAAATCAATCCACGGTAAGTAATATACTATGAAGTCTTTTGCACAAACTACATCAGGCCGAGATCCTCTTATGTAGTGAAAAGGAAGCAGAGCCTTGCCCCAATGATGGAGGAAGGTCAAATTGATGTTGAGGTTTTCGAGGAGAAACCCTCTTGTGAACAAGGAGTTGTGATTCAAAGGAGTCTGAGAAAGTAAGGAAGAGGAAAAGCAATCGTAGGGTGAATAAGAAGAACATGGTCCTCCTTTCTTTGGTGTTTGGAATCGATGTTGCCATTCAGACGACTATGGAAATGTCCCAAAAATCCCTTGTGGGGTGAGTACGGGGCTGAAAATTTTAGGTCATCGACCCTAAAATCATGGACAAATAAGGAAATCCAGCCTATTATCAAATGTCCTCTAGAGGTGTCTCTATTAGCCCAAGGTTGGATTCATTTGTGCTTACAAGACATGGCCCTTGTTTGTTGATTGTTGAAGTCTCCAACCCTATTGAAGATTCCAACCTTGTTTGTTGATTGTTGAAGTCTTTGTATGGTTTGAAGTAGGCCCCCAGGGACTAGTATGCATAGATTAACCATTTCTTTTTCAATCTTGGATTCAAACATTGTGAATTTGATCACAATATCTATGTATTACATGATCATGGTAATACTTTGACTATTGTTGTGTATATTGATGATTTAGTTATAACCAAAAATAATATTGATTTAATTCTTAGATTGAAGAAATTATTTACTACCACTTTTGAAATAACAGGAGTTAGGATGAATCTAATTGCTACCTTTGATGTGTTCATGCTTGACCCTTGGTTTAATCTGTCACGAAAGAAAAAGCAATGGATTGAATGCACAAAGTTTGGGGTTTGCAACATCTTCATATGTTAATGATTCTTATTGTGATATACAATAGACATTTATATGTTTGGTCTAAGACTCCTATGGAGATTTCTATCCAACAACAACATATGTCATGTCCCTTCCAAAAAGCATTTGTAACAGGCTTATCTCTACATAATTTTGCACAATTTTGCCAAAGAAAAGGACCCAAGCAATTTCAATTTAGGGACTTAGGAGAAAATACGGTCAGATTAGTTTGCTAGTGGAAGGTGGGGGCCACCCACATGGGAATGCGTACTAGGAAATTCAAATTGCTTGGAGGGAATTTGTATAGCTGTTGGAGGGGTCCACATGAGGCAAAGGAAGGCCCACGAAGTCATAAGGAGGAGCATCATCTCACTTGCTCATTCATTCATCTTGCATATCGAATTTTACTTTATTGTTTTCTCAAGCTGCTTAGCTGAGTCAACTAGTTGTTCAACCACGAATCTCTCAAGGGGAAGGTTCAATCTTACCTTCAGGGTACTTTTACTTCGAGTGCCGCCCTAGGAAGGCAGTTCCATAGCATCTAGAGGAGTTCCGGGAAGCATCTACAACACATCTATTCAACCATCACCAAGAAGTGCATATTTCTGGGCCAACAGTAAAGAATACGCAGTTGAGGAAAGAGCTACATTGGGCTAGACATTAGACGGAGAAACCAGGGAATTCGAAGGTCACCCTTGGGTTAGCATTTAGGAGGAATTTTGGAGCAGGAGAGGACAACAAATAGGTGGTTCAAATTCTAGGCTTGGAGGACAACGTAGAGAGCTAGTCCAAGCAATACGTGGGTCTTGATGGGAAGATCTACAGGCTGGATTCACAGTTGGGAAGGGAGGAGATTCATAGGAGGGATCATCTCAGTGATTTGGGTCAATTTCCAGGAGGTTACACAACTTCATTCCAGCAGGGTGATTTTTGCAGTTGCAACTGAGGTGGGGCTCCTTGGGGGTCGAATTTCAAAAGTTTTAACCAGGCCAAACCCTTCTTGGGTTTTGGTGGGTTTTGGCCAAGGAGCAAGGAGCTAAAATATTATATTTTTCTGAGCATGGGAAGAAGTGATTCCAACCCTTTGATTCCAGCAAACAATGCAGTTTTTGTGTAGCGCAGATCAATTTTGGTGCAGCAGTTGGGCAACCTTCAAATCAACATTTTCTCACCTGGGTTTTGTCACACTTGTCCTTAGAGACGAGCCCAAGTGCACCATTCTATTTTATCATTGTATTTTCCCTTAATAAAATGGCTCAACAGTTCTTTATTTCTAGTGTTTTCATGGTTGCTTGATGTGAAATTTGCTTTTCTGATTGTTGGGTTGTTTGCTTGCTTTGTTTATCACTTAATTTCCTATTTAGGAACATTACAGTGGTATTAGAGCCTAGGTCTTCACTCAACTGTGGGGATTTTCTCTTATGAGAGAAGGGAACCAACAAAACTTTACATATAGGAGGCAAAGGTACCAGAGCAGAGAAAGAGAGCTGGAAATCACTCCAGACAAGGAGGACACGGGGAAAGCAATGATAGCAAAGGAATATATGGTAGAGCCCAAGAGTGGGTGGAGATGGCTTTTGATAACCTCTTGAATACTTTGAATGGTTTAACAAAGGGCCAGAAAGAGATGCTAGAGGAGATAAAAATGCAGAACCGGGAGAGAACCACCTCTAGGGGATTCTTATTTGGTGAAACTTCTGGAGCCTCTCAACAATTCAGTCACCCTTCATTGACAGAACAACCCGTATCAACCAGTGGACCAACTCGAGCCACATTGCCCTCTTTCATTCCTATGGCACAAATCAAACTAGCAAGGGCTAAAGACCCCTCACAGATGGGAAAACACTTTCGAGAGTGGCAATATATGGGTGTAGATTTCAAGGAATTACTCTCTTTTAGATATTTTTGCAAGCTCAAGAAAAATAAGAAGAGCAAGGGCTATGGAGGATGGGGAATGCAGAGTTATGAGGTGCAAAGGACCATAGGGAGGATGTACTTCCCTACATTCAATGGCACTGCCATGTGCATTGCTCGAGCCTAGGTTGAGAAGATGGATTCTTATTTCCAGCTCAACCAGATGACAGAGCTGGAAGCCATCAAGATGGCCACATTGCACATAGAATGGGAATCCCATGACTGGTGGTTTCATGGTTTTGCCACCCTAGGGCATGCCAATGCGCCTTTATATCAGGATTTCACCAAGAGGGTGGTGGAATGCTTTGACCAGAGGGATTTGGAGGCCCATTTCAGGGAGCTAACCCAACTTCACCAGACAGGAAACCTAGAGCAGTACATTTCAGAGTTTTTGTGAGTTTCAGTGATGGTCTCGGACCTACCAGATGCTCGGAGGGTATATACCTTCATAGAGGGCTTACTCAAGCCCCTGCTTGGACTAGTGAAGTCATGTAGACCCTCCACGCTGCAGGAGGTAGTTATGTGCACCAGAGATTTGCAAGGGGCCATCCCCAAGACCAGAGCACCTTTTCTTGCATGGACCCCTTTTCCCTAGAAGGGGCATGACGCTAGACCCCCACCTCAGATAACCACCCAGGGACAGGGGAAGCTAGATGATGAGACACTGAAGGACCTCAGGAGGAGGAAGTTGTGCTTCACTTGCTGGGAGCTCTGGGCACCAGGCCATCGTTGCACGGCTGGCAAAGCACATTATATTGAGTTCTTTTCAAACAGTGACCAGGAGGATGAGATGGAGCAGGAGTGTGGTATGGAAGACGGTGAAAGTCCGGCAAATAGGGGACCACCACCACCACCTCCATAGGGAGGGGCATCTGTTGCCCTATCTAAGGGAGTCCTTGCTTCTTTATGCGAGGTCCCCAAGTGCTTGAGATTGAGGATCATAGGCACTATACGGGCACAACGAGTGTTGGTCTAAGTTGACAATGCAACTACCCACAACTTCATAGATGCCCAGTTGGTTTAGAGGAGGGGCCTCACCATGACCGAGTTTGAGGGTTTCTTAGTCCTAGTACTAGGTGACCGTACCATGCAGTGAAATCGATATGTGCCTGCATTGACGACAGTTATGGGGAACTACTCTATGACAGACCATTTCTTTGTGGTCGATGTGTCAGACAACAATGTAGTGATGGGTGTCCAATGGTTGTACTCCCTTGGGCAAGTCACTACTGATTGGAAGAAATTGGAGATGGAGTTCACTAGGTGGGATGGAAAATCAGTGTTCCTTAGAGGCATGCATTCATATCTGCCCAGACAGTCTCAACGCATAAGATGGAGGTAGATCTGCAACATGGGGACATAGGATGGGCAGTGGAGCCGAGGGTTTCATAGGTTGGAGGATAGGTATATCCACCACCTCCAACCATACAGGCCTTGTTAGATAGGTACGTAGTGGTGTTTGGGGATATTCCACCAAGGTAGCCGCCAGACAAGGGATTCGAGCACACCATTGAGCTAGAGTCAGGTGTGCAAGTGGTGATCACTACCCATTATAGGAATCCTAAGGGTTATAAGGATGAGATTGAGAGGGACATTAAAGAGTTGTTGGCATTGGGCCATATCAGGCCAAGTTCCAATCTTTTTGCTTCTTTAGTAGTGTTGGTGAAGAAGAAGGATGGAACCTTGCACATGTGCATTAACTACCGAGCCCTCAACAGGAAGATACTGAAGAATCGGTACCCCATCCCCCACATCGATGATTTGATGGATGAGCTTAGAGGATCCAAGTCTTTCTTTAAGATAGATCTACATTCGGGGTACCACCAGATCAGGGTGAGGGATTAGGACATCCCCAAGACAACTTTTCGGTGAAACTATGGGCACTTCGAGTTCTTGGTCATGCCATTTGGGTTGACCATCGCCCCAGCTACTTTTCAATCATGTATGAACCATGTGTTCTGGAGGAAGTTTAAGATATTTGTGTTGGTTTTCTTCGACGATATCTTGATTTACAACAGGACTTGGGAGGAGCATCTCCAACACTTGGTGGAGGTGCTGTATATTTTGGAGGGGCAGCAGTTTTATGCCAAACTGTCCAAGTGTGAGTTTGGCCTGACATAGATGCTCTACTTAGGGCATATCATTGGTGAAGATGGGGTGAAGGTCCATGAGGAGAAGATACGAGTTATCCATGATTGGCCAATACTTAGAGATGTGACAACGTTGAGGGGCTTCTTGGGAATCTGCACTTATTACTGGAAGTTTCGTCAAGGGATTTTCATAGTTGGAAGCTCCCCTGATAGATTTGACCAAGAGAGGGGATTTCGCATGGACAGATGGGGTACAGGAATATTTTGATTGCCTCAAGGAGGTGATGAGCAATTGTCAAATTTTAACACTTCGGGACTTCTCCCAGCCCTTCACCAAGGAGTGTGATGCATCCGAAGAGGGAGTTGGAGTAGTATTATCTCAAGATTCGAGAGTTGGAAGCTCTTACCCCATGAGTGGTCATATTGTATATATGACAATGAGATGTTGGCCATCATGCATTCATTGGCCAAGTTTTGATAGTATCTGGTCGGTAATAGGTTTCAGGTGAAGACTAATCACAACAATCTTCATCCTTTCCATGCCTTGTATGGTTATGATGCATTATCTTTTGCTGATGTTGTTTTTGGAGACATTTGGGCCCCAAAGACCAAATATTGGATCAAAGTGAGCCAATACATCCTCAAGGTTCTCAAGGATAAATTAGTGACAATGCGGAACCAACAGAAGGTGTACGCAGATCGACATCGGTCTGAGAAACATTTCAAGGAGGGGGATTTGGTGTACCTCCGATTACAACCATACAAGCAGTCCACGTTGAAGTAAAGGGTGGCTGAGAAGCTACAACCTTGTTTTTATTGGCCATACAAGGTATTCAGGTAAGTTGGGGAGGTATCTTATGAGATGGAGCTACCTTCGAGGAGCAGGATTCACAATATATTCCATCTCTCATGCCTTAAAAAGGTGTTGGGGCAACAGGTGACAACAACAGTAGAGTTACCCCCATTGGATGATGAGGGCCACTTGGTTTTGGAGCCTGAGTCCATTTTGGAGAGGAGAGAGAGGAAGCTGAGGAGTAGGACCATCAGGGAGTTCTTGGTACGTTAGAAGAACTTGCCGGATGAGGATGCCACCTAGGAGGGTAAGCACATTTTGGAGCACCCAGCTCTGAAGTTGCTTGAGGGCAAGAAATATTTGGGAGGGGATGACTATCATGTCCCTTCCCAAAAGCATTTGTAACAGGCTTATCTCTACACAATTTTCCACAATTTTTCCAAGGAAAAGGATCCAAGTAGTTTCAACTTAGGGACTTAGGAGAAAATACAACCAAATCAGTTTGCTAGTGGAAGGTGGGGGCCACCCACGTGGGAATGTGTACTAGGAAATTTGAATTACTTGGAGGGAATTCATATAGCTATTGGAGGGGCCCACATGAGGCAAAGGAAGGCCCACAAAGTCATAAGGAGAAGGAGCCTCTCATTTTCTCATTCATTCATCTTGCATATCAAATTTTACTTGATTGTTTGCCTGAGCTACTTAGCCAAGTCAACTGGCTATTCAACCACGAATCTCTCAAGCGGGAGATTCAACTTTACCTTCAGGGGACTTCGAGAGCCACCCTAGGAAGGTAATTCCATAACATTTGAAGGAGTTTTGGGAAGAACCTATAGCACATCTATTCAGCCATAACCAGGAAGTATGTATTTCTGGGTCGACATTAGAGAGTACATAGTTGAGGAAAGAGCTACATTAAGCCAACCATTAGCTAGAGAAACTGGGGAATTCAAAGGTCACCCTTGGGTCAACATTCAGGAGGACTTCTAGAGTAGGAGAGGACAACAAATAGGTGGTTCGAATTCCAGGCTTGGAGGACAACACAGAGAGCCAGTCCAGGGAATATGTGGGTCTTGAGGGGAAGAGCTACAGGCTGGATTCAAAGCTGGGAAGGGAGGAGATTCATAGGAAGGATCATCTCAGTAATTTGGGGCAGTTTCCAGGTGGTTACATAGCTTCATTCCAACAGGCCGAGTTTTGCAATTGTAGCTAAGTTTGGGCTCCTTGGGGTCGAATTTCAGAAGTTTGAACCATGCCAAAACCTTCCTAGGTATTGGTGGGTTTTTGGCCAAGGATGGGAATAAACTATATCAATGGGCATTTTGACTTCAAATTTTATGAGGAAGGTTTTGGGGTGAGAGTCACCATGGGAATAATATAGCAATGAGATTTTGAATTGACTTAGCATTGCATAATTTTGACTGATGAACATTATTCCATCTGAACCTTGACTCTGCCTGGATGGTTAAAAAAAACAATCATTTTGAAAAAACCAATCATGAAAATGAATAAAACTAAAGAATGGTCTTCAACAAATTTAGATTGGTAGATAATAGGGCATATGACCTAGCCTTGTCAATGGGAGGATACTCAAATATACGACCATGCCCATTATGACCCTTATGGATCTTGCTTTTGTTTTCTACATGTAGTTGTTGGTGTATGTGTATATAATCGACACTCTAATGGAGGATTTTGAATTGTATTGAGTAAACATTTTAAGATGCACTTATTTTAAGACCCAACAGATAATGGAGAGTTTTGAACTCGATATGGTCATCATTAGGCCCTCTATACATGCTCTCCTCTATGACAACTTTTTCAATCAATTGAAACAAGGAAAAACAGATTGCAAGCCAGAAGAATATTTAATCATATCTTGTAGTTTGAAATATGTTTTAGAATGTGTTTCCTTTTACCATTCAATTATCTCAATATTTAAATTACACAACATGATTTATCAAATCGAAAATTATTTTAAACAATGCAAGTTATAAAATTCATCCCATTCATATGTAGTACATAACAAAATCTCCTCTGGAGGCAAGATAATTACAACCACTGATGCCATATCCTATTCTTTAAGACCTATTTTTCGTGTACAAGAAGCGAATCATTAATCTAGATAATTAAACCCTGCCTGAGACACTTTACTAAACGATATCATATTTATAGTGGCCACACTTCGTCAGCTTCCAACTTCTGAATATGGGACATCTTATTGTATCACATTCAAACATTACTTCTTTGAACAAATTACAATAATATATACCCATGATCTATATCTATATACTGCATAATCTAGATAGAGGTGTTGAACAAGATATATCGTGGTGATTGGGGCTCTGTGAGACTCTAGAACACTTGGGCCCTTGCTCCATTTTGGTTGTTATCTCAAAAGTCTTTTTTCCGACATATCGACAAATATAAATAAGATAAAATATGATAACAAGCATTGAGGACCAGAGCATGCTCTTCATTTGAATGTATGGATAACTAGTACCTGTATTCTTGCAGATGTTGCCTTAGATTAGTTTTTAGTTGGTTTCCCTCCTTTGCATCCTGGCAAGTTACCTGTGATTCAACTGCTGTAGTGTCTAGTGAAGGATGCCTAATCAACCAAAGGTAAGACGAATATCAGAGTCATCCATATGAGAAGCAAATTTTAGGAAACAAAAAGGCACTTCAGTAATCATTGAAGGACTACAAGATCTCTACCATCGATAAAAGACGAGCCAAGTTTTTTCAATTTATCAAAATGACCAGATGCCCACAAATCTGTGAGTTTCAGGACCATTATTCTCAAACGGAAGGTCTGATTAGGGGCCATGTAAAGATAAGCATGAGTAAAAGCTTACGTGAAAGCTATATGGGTACCTTTCATCTTCCTTGATGATATCCGACTCTTCTATGAATGAGTCTGATCTTTGAGATCCTCTATCAGAAAGTGTCACGGGAAAATAAATTTGTATAGGTCCATTTAGATTTTAGATTAGCCACTAAATTAGATTTGAATAGGTAGTAAAATCTTATAAAGCAATAGCTATGGTCGCGTAGGTTTTCATTAAGTTTTATTTTTATTTGAGCAAAAGATGGTCATCTCAAATAGAAGTTATATCTAATGATGTTGAAGATAAGTAATACTGCTAGCCTAATTAAGGCATCAATAAAAACTATATGAGTTCTCAATAATATAAGTAAGTATGTTGATATAAGGAGGGGAAATGGATATGAGCTTTTCACATAAGGGAAATATCTATTAATCTTTAAGGAGGTGAAAAATGTGAAAAATATGTTTAAATTTGGACATAATGTTATCAATAAACTTAAATTGTTATAGGTAGCCCATTGTTTTTTAGGAAGTTCATTTAGAGCTTAAAAATACCCTATTAGAAGCTAGCCATAGTTTAGAAGGCTTTCACATGCGTTGTTAAGATATACATGGGGTAAATTTGACTAAAGGAAATAAGAGGTACAATAAAATCAATGTATAGCACCTACTCAATTCACCAAGAATATATCCAAACCATCAAGATGACACACTTCTCTGAGCAAAATTATGAAACATCTTGCAACAACTCAGATTAAAACTTATAGCCAAAGCATCAAGAGTTAGAACAGAGTGTTTATCTTAGGTCCATGTAATACTAGTGATTCCCCCGTTACTATTGTCATTGTATCCCTTAATGTTATTGTTGTGTCCCTATTATCCCCATATTGTTATTATTATGCCCCATAAAAGTCCATTATTGTTATTGTAGTTGTTCCCTATATTATTATTGTTATGTTGGCTTTGATTATATTGTGACCCCTTAGACTCCTATATATAGAAAGGAGGTTTTATCATTTGTATCATCCAAGAATTGTTCATTTTTGTAATGTAATGGAGGCTGCCCTCTCGAAGAGGATGATTTTGAAGGTGTTCATCTATCTTTTCTTCTATTTTGTGAGTTGGTATAGTACACATTGGACATAATATTATATACACATGGATCATACATATCCAACTAAAGGAACCTCTTTCTACACCTAGTGTCCTAGATGGCTAAGGAAATGTGTGATTAAACCAATGATACATCCATGAATTACATATAGATTCATAAACCTTAGATGGAAAATGATCAATGTGACAAGAATCGTAGGGGTTGAGATGACAATCTATTAATTTTAGTTAATAATGGTATCTTCTATGCTTAGCACAATTACTTCAATGTTCCTTAAGCAACCCAATAGAAATTTAAATTTCGATTTCTAGTAGCAATCACATTGACAATAAAAGTAGATAGAATATAAAACAACATTCAGAAGACTAACCAAGACAAGAGGACACCAGATTTGGCGGATGCCAGGGAAAAACCCCAATGTTGGGATAACCCTTTGATCAATTCTTCTTATTATTATATCAAAAGTTCAGTAGAGAGAGAGAGAGAGTATAAAAGTCAAATTGACTTGCCCAATTCAAAGTCAAAACAATCCTATCAATTTATCCAGTCAAACTTCAGCCCTAACCAGAAAGTCAATGTTTGTTCAAATCAACCATAAATCATCCTCAAAATAGGTTGGTCTTCCCCAGTCAAACTCAGTGAAAGGAGAGAGAAAAATGTTATAATTTTATGTGGTTAAACTACAGTCAACCATGAAGTCAGTGTTGGTCAAATTAACCATATTCCCTCGATTTGTGTGCCCAAAAATGCTGCCTAAAGAGACAGAAAAGATCCTCCAAAAATGCAGTCAAGGTTGGTCAATAAATCTTTCATCAACGTTGGTAAAACTTGGTCTACTGCCTGAAATTTTGGTCCTGCAATTCAGCCCAGAAAAACTTGTGCTTCTTGCCACACATGTGAGAGAGACAAGTTTCCCAATAGTTATACAAACCAATGAGATAAGGAGAGAGAAGAATCTGTGAGTGATGTTAATGCCAAATGAGGAGTGAGGTCACTTGTATTTATATAATTCATTGTGGGTGAATAGACACATCCATTAGGCTTCTTAAGCCTACATGTTGATGTAACCCACCTGAACAATTTGTACAAGTGTGGGCATAAATTCAAAATCACACTTTTTCTTGTCTAATGAGATGATCTTTATATCCATTTTTGTCCTCTTGAAAAGAGGAATTTAATGCAATCATCATCTCCATCAAATGAGCTATCCCAAGGTGGAATTTGGCCCTATTTGTCAATTTTAACACAATTAAAAATTTAAAATATCCTCTAAAAGCCCAAATAGAAAATGGGGTAACATATCCCATGACATTCAACTTGTGATCTATGGTTGGAAATCCTCAAATTATCTCTGAAGAAATATGTTTCATTAAGGTCGAGGTCAAGAAGAGGTACGATGCCTCATTAATTTGGTAGTTGAAGAAGTTTGAATCTTGGTTTTTCAATTTGGTCCTAAGTAGGCAAGGAAACATGGAAGGAGGTGACTCCCTTGGAAGAGTTTTATAGGGGAAGGCCACATAAGGCCTTATATAAAGATCTTAATCAAAGGAACTCCCTCATAAAAATTTCTAGACATGTATTTAAAGAATCTAGATAACGACCCATCCAAATGTTGATAAAGGCAATATAACATGCCTTGAATCTCATAATAAATAGGGGCATCTACAGATGAGGTGATCCTTTAAGTCTATCTCGTGTATATGGAAAAGCTAGCAGATGTTATTAATAAGAGGAAGGTCATTATGATTAGTTTCAACTGGACACGAATGTAAACCCACTTTGAACGCACCAAGGGGGATCTGAAGGGTAGCATCCGATGCTCTTGTGCATATGTGGTTAAAAAAAAAGGCCCCTTTTCATTTGCATGAACTGTTCCTAGTACAAATCCATGTTGGAGTCAAGGATCTGAAAATATGAAGTCTAAGTACATTGAATTTATTTTCTATATATAACATCTCTAACAACCTAACAAAAACATAAAATGACATCATTTACATTGGAGGTGTAAATCACTTGAATTGTGTTACCACTTTAATCGCTCCCCCACAAAAATGTGTCATGCTTCCTTATGATGATGCTTCAACCCTCTTGGAGAAAAACCTCACAATGTAAAAGGAATTTAAAAATGATGTAACTTTAGCAGTGCCCCACATTCACCCCCTGACTCACCACTCATGGCTAATTTAAGGTTGTTTCAAGCATTGCTGTGGATAATCTCATTTTATTTTCTCTTATGTATATTATTTTACATTGACACAATTGAGTTTAGTGGTTACAGACTTAAGATTTAGGGGATTTAGGTGTTAGTGGTTAAGGGGTTAGAAGTTAAGGTGTTTAAGCGATGAAGGGTTAGGGGTTAAGGGTGACAGGTTAAGAGTATAAGGAGTTATGGCTTAGGAGGTTCATGGATTATATGTTAGGTGTTCATGTCTTAAGATTTAATGAGTCAAGGGGTTTATGGGTTATGAGTTGTGAGTGTAGGGGTTAAGGGATTATGGATTACGGGTTAAGGGGACATGGAATTTATTAGTTATGGGTTAAGGGCTTATTGTTTATGATAATTGGATTCCTGGTACCCTTATCACCAATATCGGGGGTTCTCCTATCAATTTCTCTCACTACCTTCTCTCTAGGTCCCATAGACCCTATGAAATAAAGTCCTAAGCCCCCTTCTCAGCTTGGGTTGAGTTACTAGTCCCGTAGGCTTGGTTGTACAAATGCTTTGGAGCACTTGGTGGGTTGAGTTACTAGTCCTAGAGCCTTGGTTGGACAAACGCTCTGGAACCAAGTAAAGGTTGTGGGTTGAGTTACTAGTCCTGGAGCCTTGGTTGGAAAAATGCTCTGGAGCCCTGGATGGCTAGGATAGAGACCGATCTAATGATGGTTTTGTGATTTCCAACCATGAGGTGGAATCATTGTTTGATGGGTTGAGGTGGATGGCCTCTAGAAGCCCTGGATGGTTTTTGAATGATGTGTTCTATGAGATCCTACATTAATGCTTGGAATATGGCATGGGGCTAAATGGTTGAAGAGAGATTTGGCTCATCCATTCTACGAATGAGTGGAATGTGGAAGTCCCATCACGGGTTTGGATTTTGCATCATTAATTAAGTGTTATTTCACCTTGTATTTCTATGAGCATTTTGATGGATTATATGTGGTCTATATGACTGTACTTTCATGAGTATTTTCTGTTGTTATTATGTTGGTTATGTATGTGTTTTATGACAGCAGCCATGTATGGCTCTCACCATGTTTTTACTTAAAATTCAATGATCAATGTATCTATGACCTAATGGATGGAATGGCAGTTGATGTGTTGAGGCGTTAATGGTTCTTAGTGATTCTTAGCTAAGTATGAGACCCCTATGATCAAAACTGTGAATTACACCTATAGATTACACATTTGCAATATGTTTGACGAAATGCATGTCATGGATAATACGGGTCCAGTCAAGGTCTTGAACAAGTATTTTCTTTAGCACTATCATTTCCATGTTCTTTATTGATTTGCAGAGATGGTTCAATTCTAGGCATTAACCTGGGATTTGGGCCTAAAAAAGTGGCTCAAATCCCAAAGTCGTTGGCATAGCACTGACAATTTTCCTCTCTGGTTGTTAGCAGGCAAGCCTGTGAGAGAAAATTTGGGTTTTTGGCCACCCTCATACCTATATCATGTGAGCGATTGAGGCTTAAGTTGTCCAAAATTAGTTCAGTGGGACCCCAAGGTAAGTTGTTAAAAGTATTGGATTCGTTCCTGAGGGTCTTGTAGCTAATGGTTAATGTCTAGATGGTGTGTTTCCATTGGTTCCAATTCCTTAACATGACTTAGGAGGTTGAATCATATCATAGTGACCTCTCATCACATGTTTACCGCAGCTAGTTGGTTGCTTGGGTAGATGTGGGAGGACGATGTTATAAGGGAGTGCTAAGAAACATAAGGGAGCACTAGTTTAAATGGCATGGAAATAAATGAATAAGAGTGTGTTATAGGGAGTGTTAGAAAGTTCCAAGTGTGTTAAGGAGGGAATGAAAAGGTATGCTAGGCAGTGCCAAGGCATGCTACAGTGCTAGGGAAGCATGCCAAGATGTACCAAGTTCAAAGGTGTGCCAATGTGTGCTAAGGAGTGTTAGTGAGTGATAGGGAAACACAAGGGAGCACTAGGTCAAAATGCATGGAAATGAATGAATAGGAGTGTGTGACAGGGAGTGCAGTGAGTTCCATGTGTGTTAAGGAGGGAGTGACATGGTATGCTAAGCAATGCTAAGGCATGGTAGAGTGCCAATGCAGCATCTGACCAAGATGTGCCAAGTGCCAGGGTGTGCCAAAATGTGCTAGGAAGTGTTACAAAGTGCCATGGAAACACAATGGACCACTAAGTGAAAATAATGCATGGAAATTAATGAATAAGATTTTGTGATAGGAAGTGTCAGTGAATTCCAGGTGTGCCGAGGGAGTTACAAGATATTCGTTGCAGCACTAAGGCATGCTAGAGGCCAGGGCAACAATATGGCAAGATGTGTCAAGTGCTAGGGTGTGTCAATGCATGCCAGGGAGTGTTAGGGAGCGCCACGAAAACACAAGGGAGAGTTAGTTTCAAATGCATGGAAATGAATGAATAAGGGCATGTGACATGAAGTGTCAATGAGTTCTAGGTGTGTTAAGGAGGGAGTGACAAGGTATGCTATGTAGTGCCAAGGAATGCTAGAGTGCTAGGGTGACATGCTAAGATGTGCCAAGTGCCATGGAGTGTTAGGGAGTGCCATGGAAGCACAAGGGAGAACTAGATCAAAATGCATGGAAATGAATGAATAAGAGTGTGTGATAGGGAGTGTCAGTGAGTTTCGGGTATGTTAAGGAGGGAGTGATAAGGTTATATGCTAGGTAGTGCCAAGGCATGCTAGATTTCTAGGGCATGTCAAGGAGTGCTAGGGAGTTCCAAAGCATGTCAAAGGATGTAGGGGGTGTTAACACATGCCACATAGTGCTAAGGGATTGTTATATGTGCAAGGTGCTATGACATTTCAATATGTAAACTATGTTGTTTAGTTGTTTTATGGCCATGGTTGGACCTGAGCCTTGACATGGTAACTTGTAACTAGTTAAGTTTGATAAGTTGAAATTATACATGAGTAGTCTAAGATGAGTTATAGTCCATTCTTAGGTGAATAAGGCATAGCCTAGTTGTAGTAACTATAACTTGGTAAAGTTGTTGTAGTCAAGGCAAGACCTAGTTGGGTTCCCAAGTACCAAAAAAAGTATAGATAGTTGTGAAGGAATTATAGCTAGGGAGTGTTGGGGGTGTGCCAATGAATCAAAAGGAATTCTAACGGATGTCGGACATTGCCAATGCATGTTGAGAAATGTTAGGGAGTGTTAGGGCATCACAAGACAGAACTAGGTCAAAATACATGGAATTGAACAAATCAGAGTGTGTGTCAAAGAGTGTCAATGAATTCCATGTGTCTTAAGGACAAAGTGTGTTAGGAGTAGGTTAGAATAGGAATTTTAGGAGGCAAGCCTATGGTTACAATTATAAGGGGTTGGTAAAATCAGTTTTAGAAAAATGGAGACTTTGGGTTGGGCACAACACTGTTTTTCCAATGAATTGGTTGGGTTCCCAAGTCACAAAAATAGTAAAACTATCTATGAGGGCATGACAATTAGGGAGTGCCAAGGTGTGCCAGGGAATGCTAGTAAGTACTAACACATGCTAGACAGTTCCAAGGCAGGTTAAGCATGTTAAGCATGCTAAGACAAGCCAACTGCTAAGGCATGCTAAGATGTGCTAGGTGCCAAGGTGTGGCGTGAATGCATGCTAGGGAGTGTTAGGGCCAAGTGCATAGAAATAAAGTGTCAATGAGTTATAGGTGTGCTAAGGAGGGAGTGACAAGGTATGATATGTAGTGCCAAGACATGCTAGAGTGCTAGGGAACCATACCAAGATCATGTGCCAAGTGCCAAGGTGTTCCATTGCATGCTAAGGAGTGTTAGGGGGTGCTAAGGAAACATAAAGGAGAACTAGGTAAAAATGCATGGAAATGAATGAATAAGAGTGTGTAACATGGAGTGTCAGTGAGTTCCAAGAGTGTTAAGGAGAGAGTGACATGGTATGCTAGGTTGCACTAAGTCATGCTATATTTCTAGGGTGAGATGCGGCCAAGATGTGCTAGGTGATAGGGTGTGCCAACATGTGTTAGGAAGTGTTAGGGAGTGCCTTGGAAACACAAGGGAGCACTACGTAAAATTAATGCATGCAAATGAACAAATAAGATTTTGTGACAGGAAGTGTTAGTGAGTTACAGGTGTGCTGAAGGAGTAACAAGGTATGGTAAGCAGTGCTAAGGCATGCTAGAGACCAGGGCAACATGCCTAGATGTGATAGGTACTGAGGTGTGCCAATGCATGTCAGTGAGTGTTATGGAGTGCCAAGGAAACAAAATGGATCACTAATTTCAAATACATGGAAATGAATGGATAAGAGTGTGTGACAAGGACTGTTAGTGAGTTCTAGGTGTGGTAAGGAAGAAGGAGTTATAGGATATTTTAGGTAGTGCCAAGGAATGCTAGAGTGCCAGGGAAACATGCCAAGATTTGCCAGGTGCCAGGGTGTGCCAATGCATGCCAAAAAGTTTTAGGTAGTGCCACAGAAACACAAGGGATAACTAGTTCAAAATGCATGTAAATGAATAGATAAGAGTGTGTGATAGGGAGTGTCAATGAGTTCCAAATTTTCTGAGGGAGTGACAAGGTTATATGCTAGGCAGTTCCAAGGCATGCTAGAGTGCTAGGGCATGCCAGGGAGTGCTAGGGTGTGATATGGAGTGAAAAGCATGCCAAGAAATCTAGGGGATGCTAACATGTGCCACATCGTGCTAACGAATTGTTAGATGTGCCATGTGCTATGGCATGTCAAGATGTAAACCATGTCGCTTAGTTTTTTTATGGCCATGGTTGGATGTGAGCCTTGACTTGGTAACTTGTTAAGTGGGATGAGTTGAGATTGGACATGAGTAGCCTAAGATGTGTTATACGAAGTTCTTAGGTGAGCAAGGCATTGTCTAGTTGTAGTAATTATATCTTGGTTAAGTTGTTGTAGTCAAGGCAGGACTTGGTTGGGTTTCCAAGTCTAAAAAAAAGTAAGGGTAGTTGTGGCGGAATGATAGATATGGAGTGTCGGGGCATGCAAAGGAATGAAAATGCATGCTAACACATGGAAGATAATGTCAATGGATGTTGAGGAGTGTTAGGGAGTGTCAGGGGAACACAAGGAGAACTAAGTCAAAATTCATAGAAGTGAATGAATAAGAGTATGTGCTAAGGAGTGTCAGTGAATTCCAGGTGTCCTAAGGATGAAGTGTTTTAGGAGAAGTTAAAAATAAGACTTGCAGAAGGCAAGGCTATGGTTGTGATAAGGCATGGAAAAAGCAATTTTAGAGAAAGGGAGACTTTGGGTTGGGCACGATATTGTTTTGCAAATGAAATGGTTGGGTTCCCAAGTCGCAAAAAACGTAAGGCTATCTATGAGGGCATGACAACTAGGGAGTGACAAGGTGTTCTAGGTAATGTAAGGTTCCTAAGTCATGGAAAAATGTAATGCTAGCTGTGAGGGCATTACTACCAAAGGTATGTGATGCAGGAGCATTCAACCCAAGGAAAATCATTGTAATTAAGTAGAAATAGAGGGGTCATGTATTTTTAGGAAATAGTTTTCCTAAGTCTCAAATTAATGTAATATCTAGGCCTTTAAGTGATTTAATTAGATATGTGAGAGGAAATTGTACGTACCCTTGAATAAATGAGTGGCAATAATAACAAAAGAGCCTAAAGTCAATTAGGACTCTTAGAACAGTTCATGATTCTAGGAGCGAGAGAGAGTTTGTAGGCATTAAATGGAGAATAGATGTGGATCATTGAGCTGAATAAGGGGAATTTTCTATTTAAAACAGAGCGAATGATGAAATGGATAAAAATATCGAGGATACTTATTAAATGTAATACTACCACATATCTATTTTGTAGTGAGCTTTAGGGTTTAGTTGGGTGATTCAAGGAAAGGATGTGATCGGATCCTTCACAGTGATCCGATCGAATGTTTCCATATAAATATATGTGTTATGGACCTGCACGTTCAATAGGAGATATAGAGAGGGACATATAAAATATATGTAAGCCTACAACAGAGTCAAAAGGGAGAGGTTGCAACATTGAAGAATTGGCATGTGTGAGACTTAGAGTCTCAGATATGTAATTTTCTGTTTATATTAATATATGGAGATGTTATTTCCTGACTGTGTCAAAGTATTGAATATTATTTCATAAATGATTTATAGTGAATTTGTAGGTTCTATAATAAGTTCCAGGTAGAATTATGAAGGATGCAAAGGAATGGAGTGATTCAGAGGAATCACAATGGGTCATTGAATCCAATTGATGGACAGAGTGAAGCTCTGAAGAAATAGCGAAGTGAGACTATGCAGATGTGCAAAATGATTCATAGAAATCGTAATGGATTGTTGAAATCCATTCAAAGGGTTGAGTAATGCTCTAGAAGGACGTTGGTTAATAGAGCATGTGAAGTTAAGTGCAAGCGGAATGAATTAAGCGGAAGAAGAACGAAAGGCTGAACCCTGAAGAAGAACCAAATCACAGAAGAATTGAAGAAAACACAAAAAAATTCTAAGTAAAGAGATAGTGAGAAGTAAAGCATCAAGCGCTTAGGAGCCATTAGATCCGTGGGATCAACGGCCCAAATCTTATCGCATCGGTGGAAACCATTGGGATGAGTACTGGAATGGGCCTTTGAATAGAGCGATTGTGATATTGCGATTGAGTGAGAGTCGTCGGATATGATGTCAGATCAACGGTCCATATCTGATCACTCATCTCATATCGGAGAGACCAAGGTCTGAGCGATTATGGAATAGTTAAAGGGCGACACGCTGATAGTGATTGAGAACTAATCGATGATCAGAGATATTGTCTAATCAGAGATCATGCCTTAATGTAGTGTCGCATTGTGGAGAAACTAAAGGAAGTGGACCCGACACATTTATAAACATGGGTTCAATGGATTTGAAGTCCGATATATATGTTCAGCAGAGTTTCCCTTTGTAGACGAAAAAGGTATGAATTAAGCGTGATAGTGTATTTCCCAATCCTAAAGGGAAATCACGTATCGGGGAGTAGGAGGTATATATATGTATGCACGACTAAGGAAAGATGTGATGGCTGACTGCGATAAAGGTACAACCTCGGGTTTTGTGCAGAGGACATACAAAAGAGTGAAAGGTATGTTTATGTGTGTATTTCCTTTGTGATGGGTTTTAATAGGAAATAGCATGATAAGGCCTTTATGGATTATATATGCGGTTAAGGAGTGATGTAATGGCTCCGAAGGGTTTTTAAACTCTCGATAAGAAAGAATTAATAAGAAAATTGAATAAAGGTTTAAACAAAGATTGTGAAGAGGTAGAAAGTCCCGATAGGAGGCTTAGGCGGGGCGATTGGTTCTGATACAAAGGAACTGTATAAGAGGGCCTTAACCATTTTATGTTTGAAGATTTGTCTCCATTGTAGGGTCAAATACCTAGGATAGTTGTGCTATGCAGATTCTTACATACTGTGGGTATGTGCAGGTGTTACCTAGCACCATTAGTGGTATCAGAGCAAATCTGTAATCAGAGCCGAATTGAAATCGGAGTGGGAAAGGATTTCAGCGAAAGTGAGTTTGCACATAGGAAAAGGTAATGTGTTGAATGATAAAGACTACAGTGGGAGATTGTAGCAGTTCTAGCAGAGGCTTGGAGTAGGCAGGAACAAAGGATTCCTTGAAGGAAAGAGAACGCAAGATTTCTTAATGCAAGTTTTGAAGGAAAGAGGACTTGAGGGAAAAACAGAGGACAATCCATTCAAAGTGCAGAAGAATGGGTGAAATAAGATCATGTTGAGATCTTGAAAGTGAGGTAATATGTTCTATTTTAAATTGAGAATGTGTGTTTATATACTAATGCACATGTGACAGTAAGAGAAGCTGTGAGAGAAGAACCAGATGAGTTCTTGAATACAGAATAAGGAAAACACTCTAAAGGAGAAGTGGCAGTGAACTTGAAGAATCCAACAAGAGATTGGACAAAGATGATAGCTGAAGTGTTCTCAAGAGGAAGTGAGAGATTGCAGAAGCCTAGAAGGAGCAAAGGTGTTGCTCAAGAGGAGGTTCCAAATAGAGGATCTATGCTTACCAAAAGACTGAGTGAGGAGAGCTTAGTGAGGTAAGATTGCAGCTAGGAGGACTAGCTGTTGCAGAGGCTTGTTGCAAAGGAGCTCATGAAGAAAGAAGAGAAGACGATGACTACTGATAGTCATAGTAGAGGTTCGGAGAGAAGCCAAAACAGAGGATATAAGAAAGAGGATGCCAAAGCAAATGGCAAGAGGATGAGTCAAGAAGAAATTGATAAGGAGGTTACTGAATTAAAATAACAACTCAATGCATTAAGGAGAATGCTTGAGGAAAGCCAGAGACTGGGTTGGATCTTGAGGAAGAAGCCAGTAAAATGGCAAGAAATATAGAGAAGGCTACATCAAATGCAAGTGAAGTGGCTGATGGGAAAACTCAAAGAAGTTAAGCTAGAAATGGAAAAGTACATTTGTGAACCAGAACAAGGAGAAATTCTGGGCAAGATTGAAGATAAAAACTTGAAGATTGAAACTTCAGGTGAGGCCAAAGGGTCACATGGGTTGAAAATTGACAATTTGTGTATGTTTGCACATGAAACAGGTAAAAGACAATTTGCTGATATTGTCATAAAGGAGGAAGAAGACAAGCAGAATCCAAATTCTGTTTTGGAAGAAGATGAGATAGATAGGTCTCATATGCAGTTGGAGGAAGATATCAAGAAACCAAGTGAAGGGCTTGACAAGAGTGAAGAGGATACCATCGAACGATTTCTGAGTAATAAAGAAAACTTGGAATAACAAGGAGATATGATGGCTGAAACATCAAGTGAGACCACTGAGCCTTATATTTTTGAAACTGATAGTTTGTGTATGATGGCAAGTATTGCAGGAGAAAAGCAACCTTTTGAAGATATATTCAGAGGAGATGAAGATCTAGAAGCAAAAGGTGACAAAGAAAACTTTTCAGAAGAGGAGAAGTTTAACTGCATACAAAATAAAAAGTCTATGGATGAGTGTATAGAAGCTATCAAGGAGATGAAGAATCAAGATCTTATTTTGATGAAGAATCAAGGAATACTGTCTCAGAAAGGTAATCAAATGAATTTGATTGATGTTATTGATAAAAATAAAATTGAGGAGGATGATAATGTAGATGGTGAGGCAAGGATAGCTCTTGAGGAAGATAAACAACAAAAGATTGAAGGCAAGCTTGAAGAAGAAACTATGTTAACTGAAAACATAGTAAAGGATCATCAATTAAGTATGATGATAGGCACAGTGGAAGTAGCCATGGAAGTTGTAAAGACAATCAAGAAAGAAGAAGGACATTTACTTAAAGATTTTAAGGAAGAAGAATTCTATGAAAAGGACTTAGCAAAGGGAGAAAGGACATTTGATGATCCATCCATAAAAAAGGAAGGTATGGAGAATTGTGTAAAATTTTCAAAATCTACTCCAATTGAAGTCATTGAGTTATATAGGGAATTGGATTTCCAAAGAAGAGAGTTAGAAAAATAGAGAATAGATGTTAAAGATAAAATGCTGAAAAGGGAAGGAAAAATAATTGTCATGAATGACAGTCATAAGGAAAAGGAGATGGATATGAGAGTTCAGTAGATTGACACTGCAAAATAAGGAGTTCACTACAGTGGACAAAAGCAGACAGATATCATTGAAGAAGATGGTATGGAAGAGAGACTAATGGGCAGTCTCATGATTTTGTTTGAGAGTTCAAATCAGCGTACCGATGTGCTGAAAGAGGAGAAAGAAACAGTGCAACAAACTGAATTGTTGCCAAAGGAAGATAAGGCACAATAGCCTTATGTTTTTTTATTTTAACAAATGTTTTGTGAATGTAAGTTTTGTTACAATTTCTGGGGGAGAATTGGCACAAGTGAATAGCCAAGTAAAGATGAAAGAAGAAGACTTCATGGAAGAATTCAATCCATGAATAGAGAAGTTAATTTGCTGGAAAGAGTGCTGAACAGTCATGATCCAATCATGAAAGAGGGTAGGGATGATAGGGAGGCAGCAACCAAACCAAAAGTTGGAGCAAGTAAAAGAGAAGTCAACAAAGCAACCAAGGCAAAGGTTGAAGCAAGAAAAGTTAAAGTCATCATAGGAGTCAAAACAAGTGTTGAAATAGGAGCAAATGAAGAAGAAAAAGAAAACGAGCAGCACATTGAAGAACTAGTAGACATCAACAACCTGAAACAAAGAGAAGGAGGCAAAAATATGAAGTAGAAGATGGACCAGTCCAAAGATGTACTGGAGACAGAGATTGAAGAAATGTGGCAAGTGATGATGAAGCAGTTCAAATGGAGAAAAACAGTAGCAGTAGCAAGCAAGATCAATCAGAACTTGAATCTGATTGACAAGAAGAAGAAAATGGAGCAAAAGACAACAAAAGTGCAGTAGCAACAAGGGAACAAAGCATGTAGACTATTACAAAACAAAGTGTGGGATCCAGGAAGACAAGGATCAAAAGGCACATGATCAGGAGATCATGAATATTTTCTACTTTGGGAGTCTGATGCAGGAGCATTCAGCCCAAGGAAAATCATTGTAATTAAGTAGACATAGAGGGGTCATGTATTTTTAGGAAATAGTTTTCCTAAGTCTCAAATTAATGTAATATCTAGGCCTTTAAGTGATTTAATTAGATATGTGAGAGGAAATTGTAAGTACCCTCGAATAAATGAGGACATGAGTGGAAATAATAACAAAAGAGCATAAAGTCAATTAGGACTCTTAGAACAGTTCATGATTCTAGGACCGAGAGAGAGTTTTTAGGCATTAAATGGAGAATAGACATGGAAAATTGAGCTAAATAAGGGGACTTTTCTGTTTAAAACAGAGTAAATGATGGAATGGATAAAAGTCTGGAGGAGACTTATTAAATGTAATACTACCACATATGTATTTTGTAGCGAGCTTCAGGGCTTTAGTTGAGTGATTCAAGGAAAGTTTGTGATCAGATCCTTCATAGTGATCTGAACCAATGTTTCCATATAAATATATGTGTGATGGACCTACATGTTCAATGAGAGATATAGATAGGGACAGATAGAATATATGTAAGCCTACGAGTAGAGTCAAAAGGGAGAGGTCACAACATTGAAGAACTGGCCTGTGTGAGACTTAGACTCTCAGATATGTAATTTTCTATTTATATTAATATATGGAGATGTTATTTCTTGACTGTGTCAAAATATTGAAGATTATTCCATAAATTATTTATAGTGAATTCGTAGGTTTTGTAATAAGTTGCAGGCATAATTTTGAAGGATGCAGAGGAATGGAGTAATTCAGAGGGATCACAATGGGTCATTGAATCTAATTGATGGACAGAGTGAAGCTTTGAAGAAATAGCAAAGTGAGACTGCGCAGATGTGCAAAATGATTCATATAAATCGTAATGGATTGTGGAAATCCACTCAAAGGGTCGAGTAATGCTCTAGAAGGACATTGCTTAATAGATCATGTGAAGTTAAGTTCAAGTGGAACAAATTAAGCAGAAGAAGAATAAAAGGTTGAACCCTGAAGAAGAACCAAATCATAAAAGAATTGAAGAAAACACAGAAAACTTCTAGTAAAGAGATAGCGAGGAGTAAAGCATCAAGCGCTTAAGAGCCGTTAGATCTGTGGGATCAATAGCCCAGATCTTATCACATCGGTGGAACCATTGGGATAAGTACTAGAATGGGCCTTTGAATAGAGTGATTGCGATATTGCGATTGAGCGATAGTCATCGGATATGACGTCAGATCGACGGTCCAGACCTGATCGCTCATCGAATATCGGAGAGACCAAGGTCTAAGCGACTGTGGAAAGTTAAAGGGCGATACACCGATAACGATTAAATAATAATCGTCGATCGGAGATATCATCTTATTGGAGATCAGGCCTTAATGTAGTGTCACACTGTGGAGTGACTGAAGGAAGTGGACCCAACGCATTTATAAACATGGGTTCAATGAATTTGAAGTCTGATATATATGTTCAGCGAAGTTTCCCTTTGTAAACAAAAAAGGTATGAATTAAGCATGATAGTGTATTTCCCGATCCTAGAGGGAAATCACGTATCAGGGAGCAAGAGGTATATATATGTATGCATGACTAAGGAAAGATGTGATGGCTGATTACGATAAAGGTACAACCTCGGGTTCTGTGTAGAGGACGTACGAAAGGGTGAAAGGTATGTTTGTGTGTGTATTTCCTTTGTGATGGGTTTTAATAGGAAATAGCACGATAAGGCCTTTATGGATTATATATACAGCTAAGGAGTGATGTAAGGGTTCTGAAGGGTTTTTAAAGTCCCGATAAGCAAGAATTAATGGGAAAATTTAACAAAGGTTTAAACAAAGATAGCGAAGAGGTAGAAAGTCCCGATAGGAGGCTTAGGTGGGGTGATTGGTTCCGATACAAAGGAACTCTATAAGAGGGCCTTAACCATTTTATGTTTGAAGATTTTACTCCATGGTAGAGTCAAATACCTAGGATAGTTGTGTTATGCAGATTCTTGCATACTATGGGTATGTGCGGGTGTTACCTTGCACCAGTATGTTAGGGAATTCTAGGGCGTGCTAACATGTGTTAGATAGTGCGAAGGCATGTCAAACATGCTAAGATGTGCCAAGTCCTAAGGTATGCCAAGATGTGCAAGGGTGTGACAATGCATGCCAGGGATTGTCAAGGAAACAAAAGGAAGAAACAAGTTAAACTACAAGGAAATGAACACATAATAGGGTTAATAAGCCATCAATTTACCTTTTCCATGAGGGGCATGCAACACACATCGACACTAGGTGCCAAGTGCCAAGTGTTAGTGCATTATAAGTGCCAAATCTTCCTCCATTGCTTTACATCTACTTTCCAATATTTGATCTCAAATAACTTTAATATTAAGCCATTCCAAAGCATACCAAGTAATCTTAACAAATTCCAAACATGCTAAGACTTTCCAAGTGCCAACACGTGTAAAGTGCCAATGTGTGTTAGGGAGTGTGATGCATGCTATGAAGTGACAGAACATGTCGAAGAGTGCTAAGGTGTGCTAGAGAGTGCAAATGCATGCAGAGGAGTGTTAGGGAGTACTAGGACAACACAAGGGAGCACTGGGACAAAATGAATGGAAGTGAATGAATATGAGGGTGTGTCAGGGAGTGTCAACGAGTGTTGACTATAATGCCAAGGAGGGAGTGACAAGGTATGCTAAGCACTGGTAAGGCAAGTCATGGCAAGAAGTGCTAGAGTGTGCTAGGTAGTTATGGGATGTTCTAACATGTGCCAGATAGTGCCAAGGCATTCCAAGACATGTCAAGACATGCAAGGTGCTAAGACATGCTAGGATGTGCAGGGTGCTAGAGTATGCCAATATGTGTCAAGGAATTTTAAGGAAAAAAAGGAATAACCAAGCTAAAATTCAAGGAAATGAACACATAAGAGGGTTAATAAGTCAGAAATTTATCTTTTCAAAAAGGGGCATGCTAGACACACTAATAACAGTTTCCAATACATGCGAAGAGCCAATGTGTGCCAAGTGCTAATGTATGTCAATGCAATATTATTCCAAGGAGTTCTAGGGCATGCTAGGGACTACAGGGCGTGCCAACACGTGCTAGGGGAGTGCTATGATATGCTATGGCATGCCAACATGTGCTTGGGAATCCTACTCATGACAAGATGTTCTAGGTACAAAGATGCCCCAAGTACAAATATGTTACAAGACATGCGAGGTGCCAAGGAATGTTAGTGTGTGCCAAAGCATGTTAAGGTGTGCCATGAGTGTTGAGGAGTACTAGGTATATCTCATTAATATAATTGACGGAGCTTGATTATGTATTAAATAATATAATTTCTACACACACTAGTGGAACTTTATCTAAAGGGATTTGCTAGATAATAAACCTAATAGAGATGAATCATGTATTGACTCGTACATAAACTATACTCTTATTACTTGAGGGAAATGATACACACTAATTATTTCTTAACAAATTGACTAAATCTAACCACTGTGGCCTTGGACACATAATGAAAATGGCCCCACAACAATGGTCTTAAATTGTTATCTTTTGACAAAAAATATAGTAATAGGTACATAGCGTCATCAAAAATTCATTGGAATGATCAATGATAATGAACATTTTTTGACTATCACCAAAAGTAACCAAAAAGAGCATTGGTGAGGGTCAATAAAAGATCATCACTAGAAGTGTCACCAAAGAGAGAATTAGTGATAGGCCTTTAATGACCCTCACCAAAAGTGTCACCAAATAGAGCAATAGTGATGGAACTTTAACGACTCTCACCAAAAGTGTCATTGAAAATGGCTTCGGTGACAAACCTTAAAGGACCATCACTATATACACTTACAACGACGCTTTTTTAAGGACCGTCACCATACGTGACATTGGTGATGGACCTTAAAGGTTTGTCACAAGCATGACCCTCACCAATGACCTTTTTTCTTGTAGTGTCAGAAGCCAATTTATTTATGTTTCTCTTGGATTGGAAATAAATAATTAGAGTCAAAAATTCAGCATGTCCAACAAAATCTCCCATCAAGCAGAATTCTTTTGACCCCAGAAAATTGTAATACCTTCAAAATGACACTAGAAAGGCTCTTTGACAAGAAGAAAAATACAATTCACAACACTCATAGTCTTGAATTAACACATTTAATTCAATGAGCACTTGCAAAGTGCAAAAGAGAAAAAATTAAGAAGTCTGAAACAAATTTTTTTCTGGTTAATGCTTGGCTTGATGATGAATGCAAAAAGGAAAGGAGAATGTGGAAAGAGTCAAACAAGGATAACATAAAGCTCAAAGCTTACAAGTAGTTATTAAGTAAGAAAAAGGCTGATTTCATGGCTTTAAGGAGCGAAGAACTAATATTCCTTGGGAAAAATAATCCCAAATTATTTTGGATGGAACTCGAACCGAAAAATATACAAATTGGAAATAATATTACAACTTCTAAATGGTTTGACTATGCAAGACAACTCTATGAGTAGGTTCCCAAGGTTGACCCTCCCCCCTTGGTAAAAAATGATACTGAACTCTTCACGGTACAAGAGGTAGAGATGGGTATTAAGAAGTTGGGTGTTGGAAAAGCAAAAGACTTAGCTGAACTCCAAGAAGAATATCTAAAGTGGGGCACAAAGATTCTTTCATCTCACATTACAAAAATCTTCCACAACATCATACAACAAGGGCTCCCCACATATTGGACAACTAGTCTGGAAATACCTCTTTTCAAGAGTGGTGACATCAATAATCCCTCCAATTATAGGACCATCATGATAAACCCTTTGTTTGCAAATCTATTTGGAAGCATGCTAGAAAACAAAATTAGTAAGTGGGCAGAAGAAAGAGATAAGCGTGTTAAAGGGCAAGCAGGTTTTAGACTTAAACATTCTACAGTTGATCATTATATAACTTTAAGGCACATCATTGAAAAAGTGTGGGAGAAAAACGAAGAAGTCTTCTATTGCTTTGTTGATTTCATAAAAGCATTTGACTCGGTTCCTAGGGATAAGTTTTTGCATAGAATGGAGGAACTTGGGGTTCCTAAACATTTGAGAGCAGAAGTGCATAGGTTGTATGAAGAGGTGAAAGTCAAAATTAGAATTTCAACAGGCATTTCTGAAAGTTTTAGAAGCGATATCGAGGTCAAGCAAGGTTGCCCACTGTCTCCTACCCTTTTTGGTTTATATATCGACAAGCTTGAGGAGTGGATAAATTCACAAGGGGGTGATGGTATCTATTTGGGAAAGTTTGTTATAAGGCTTATTTTGTAAGTAGATGACTGTATTCTAATTGCTAAATCGACTCTTGGTTTGCAAGAGCACTTACTATCCCTTGAGCATTTTTATAGAACTGTGGGGATGCAAGTCAATATCAACAAAACGAAAGTAGTGGTCTTCTCTAAGAAAGAAAACATAACCATCATAAGTTCTACTTTGAAGGCAATATTCTGGAAGAAGTTGCGAACTACAAATACCTCGGAATTGACTTCAACAAAAATCTAAGTTGGAATGGTTGTAGAAAAAAAATAACTTTGGGGGGTTGGAAATCATTTTATGCTTTTCAAAATAGGTGTAGAGAGGCAGCGTTATGGGACTAGAAAACCACTCAAACTCTATTTGGGCTTCTAGTGATTATGGTAATTCTCCATGGTTGTGAACTATGGGCTAGCAGTGCATTCGACATGCAGTGGAGACAAATTGAGAAAATTTAGAAGCGTTTGATTACAAACAAATTTAAGATTAAAAGTGCAGTTCCTTACGATATCTTGCTAAGTGAAACAAGGACTGCTCCTATTGAAGCAATTGCTATGGTGCAAGTCATAAGTTATTTAAACAAAATTGAGAAAATGGAAGAGGGTAGATGGCCTAAGGTTGTCTTTAATGATAGATTGTGCAAGAGCAAAAAAACTTGGATGTAACAAAATAACAAATGGTTTAGTAAATGGGGTATTTGCTTGAATGTGTGTCCCATAAACAACAAAGAGATAAAATATTTTGTTATGGAAAAGTTCCACAAGCATATTTGTGATAAGGAGCTAGCAAGAAAGAAAAAATACTATATTGAAGTGTTTAATCCAACTCATAGTCATCAACCAAAAGCATATATAGAGGCCAATATCTCTTGGAGAGCCAAAATACTTATTGCTCAGTTAAGGACTAATTCTCATCAACTTCCTTGTGAAATAGGGCATTGGAAAAGGCCAAAGGAAATGTGGGAGGAAAGAGTATGCATTTTTTGTTCTTCCAGAAAAGTGGAAACATAAAAACATTTCATTTTAGAATGTGAGGCCTTCAAAGGCAACATGAAAAGTTATACAGATACGCTGGTAGCTAACTCTTGGGATAATCTATTTAGCGAGGGGTTTGTTGAGAAGCTGGGGGCATTTATTTTGAAGCTTCACAAAAAAAGGGCCGAATACATCAAGCAGATGAAGAAGCAATCTATCCCACAGGCTATCTTTAGCCTCGTGGACGTTAAAAATAATTTCTTTCTTTCTTTCTTTCTAAGGAGAATTTTGGGGGTGAATGTTGGTGTCCAGGTATGAACAAATGATTCACCCTATTATGACATTAATTTATCAATCTGGGTGCGTATCCTTTCAAGGCAATGCATAAGGTATATGCAGGGGGAAAAGTGTAATCCATTCAGACCAAGGGTTCACGGTTATGATTCAAAAAATGGCTGTAAGATTAAATTAACTACAAAACTCCAGAAACAATTACAAGAAGTAAAGAACTGTAACAACAAGCATAAACTAATAAATAAAACACACACAAAGACGCAACACCTGATCAGAAGAGACGACCCAGCTCTTTGATCAGGGCTGCGTTAGCCATAGAGATGATTAGAACAACAAAACATGTCATACTTTATTAATCTGTAACAGGTGATTACAATATCAATCAGGGAATCCCCACTTACAAGAACAATCTGTATTTTATACACAGAGCAGGAGAACATCATATCTCCCTGAAACATGGCAACTGTTAACACTCAGGTTGTCCCTAAGCTCCTGAAGGGATATGGCCGAGGTAACCACAAACCAATCTTTGGACTCCAGGTTCTAGCCCACCTACAATCAGAGAGGGCTCTCTCTTAATGATTTAGCTTTATTGATGATGATTTTAGGCTAGTTATTGAGTTCTATGGGTTTTGTTTGTGTTTGGTGATGGGAAGGATGATACTTTCAGGTAGAGAGGCATGCATAGAGTGATAAGTTTCAAACCATTGGGCATGGAGTCGAGGAGTAAAAATGCTGGTGCATTTTCTTGGTCACAAGAGGAAAGAGGGGCATGGTAGCTGTTCATGAAACAAACTTGAGTTTAAATGAAAAATGGATTGTAGGCTAGGGAATGAGAGGCAACAAAGAATCTCTCAAACAGATTAGCAGAGGGAAGATAAACGAGCCCTATCTGGGAGCAACTAAGGATTCCCAGGTAACAATCATTTACATGTGAGATAGAGCAAACATGAGCCATAAGGAATTCATATTTATGCCTAAATCAAGAGGAAAACATTAAGAAGCCACAAAAACTGAGCATAGAGTGCAGGTAAGCAAATTCTAAACCAGAATTTTGTTCTGCAACTTAAGCATATGTGAAATTGAAAAAAACAGAGGTAAGGAATACTTATTGATTCATAAAACAACACAGGATTTCCCTCATTCAATCTTCAGAAACATTAACAACACATCAGACAGTTCATTCTCCAAGCTCGTAAGCAGTCTTTGATTATAGAAATTCTCAGATATACAGTGTGAGTCTCTCCTTAAGCAAAACAACCAACCAACAACAACCAACCCTCAATACATTGTTCAGGGCGGTCTTTATAGGTAAAATATCCAAAAGTATTTATTACAGCTAAACTAGAAAGGTCTGCGGGAAAAGTCTTTAAACCTAAACTTGTGCTGAAACTAAATGCAAATAAATATCTATTGAGCTGCGCTAGAGGAGCTGGATCAAAAGTGAGTTAATGTAGTGTCCTCTATGACTTGGTGCAATGCTTCTGCAATAACTGTGCTTTGAGCTTTGGTCCACTGATCTCATGTGACTTTGATGTGCAGTAACTGTGATTTGAGAGGCTTTAAATGGCTTTTACTGTTTCTTTGACTTGCTGGGGGCTCTTTAATGTCTCATCAGCTTCGAGCACTGAGAAAATCTTCACTGATACACTTTTCCGCAACACTGATACTCTTTGGCATTAAATTGGGCTTCATCTCCCCTGATACTCTTTGATAATTGAATTGGGACACTCTCTCTCTCTGCTGATATGCTAAAAAATGCAAAGTCGGACCTTTTCTGCCCTTTTCGGCGCAAAAACGATTGCAGAATCAAAAGATTCCCCAAATATTCCCCATTTTGGCCCATTTCCCGTAGCGATGCGCGATTAGCGCTAAGCGCTAATCGCGCATCGAAAACTGCCTCTGTTTTTCATTCCGAGCTTTCGAAGCTTTAATTTTGCACTTGCGCATTTTTTCAACGGGTGATGTCAGCATGACGTCAGTGGTACGACAGATGACGTCAGTAGTGGGACCCCCTTGTACGGTGATGACGTCAGTAGGGTGACGTCAGCGGGGTGATGTGGCAGTACGGTAGAGTGATGACGTAGCAGGGACACGGTGGCAGGATGATGTCAGCAAGGCGTAGGCAGGAAGGGGTCGGGTGGCGGCAACGTGGCAGGTGATGTGATGCTTACGTCACTCGAGTGGAGGGCGGTTTTCTGGTTTGGGGCGCACCGCTTTTGCGCCTGGGCAGTATTGGGGAGGGGGCCTCCGCCACAGCCGGGAGGGTGACGCGTGGCAGGAGTACGACGGAAAAACCGCCGATGTTCTGGATGCTAACCCTCAGCATGTCGAGGCACAAAAGGACCCGCCCACCGTAGATCTCGGGTGCGCCAGATCTGATGGCTGGCAGATAAGGTAAAGCGGTGGATGGATAAGAACGGGGCCTGCACAAATATTTTTAATTTTTTAATTTGGCGGGGGGGGGGAAAAACTTTAGAAAAGTGGGTTTTGGGTTAAATATGAGCGGGGTTAAATTATTTACACGCGGGGGTTTAGAAAAAGGGACGGAGCATGGGTTTTGTGCATAGGAAGGAGGAATTTATGCCATGGAATGAGTCCAAGGGCATTGCAAAGGGGTTTTTGTACTTTGGAGGAGGGACTTAATGCATCGGAAGGGGTCCTTTGCATTGGGAGATGGTTTTTTGAGGCAAAAGGAGGGTTCTTGCTGAGTTTTAGATAAACTGAGCAATTCCCAAGTGTTACTTTATGGTTATTTTTCAACCAGGGGAAGGGGATAAGTATATAGGGGAATTATTAACATAGTTTTCAGTAGGAGAAGGGGAAATAGATAGGGAGCTATACAGTAAAGTTAGTAGTTAATATGACCAGTGATAAGAAAGCGCTAAGTATGTGAATCTTAGGCTATTGGGGGGGAAAGATTCCTAAAGGAAATGGACATTCCTTGAGTAAAGCAGATCTTTGCCAAGGCAAATTGTCATGAAAATGATGAAACTAAGAGATATCAAGCAGATCTTGACCTCTTTAGGGAAGTTAGTGAATGATTTGGGGAATAAGGAAGAAGGGGGGAGTTAGTCATGCCTTACTTGAGCTCCTCCATATGAAATCTGCCTGATAGTTGTGACCTGAACAGATATGACCCTTGAAAACATGAAATTGATCACAAATCAACATTCTGCAACCTCAAAACTACCTACCCAGCCTACTTACCTAGCATTTTTTCTTATTTTTAGTTTGGGTGCACTTAGACTTGCAGACCCAGCTTTTCAACCTTTTCTTTTTACTGTCCTCCTATCTATATCTACACTTATTTCATCCAGGGGCTCATATTAGGCTGTTGAGCACCCTTTCTTCTCTACCTGTTTAAGAATCTGCCAAGATTAAGCTGTTTGGACAGATTTTGATTCTTTATATTCTAAAACAAGAAACTGAAACTAGGGAGACCAAGATTATACTGTTTGGACCTCCCTTTAACTGAAATTCTTCAAAAATGGAATAGTACATCAAAAATTGGAACACAATAGTGGCACTTGAACTGGCACACTGTCATGCCCTCTTCTTTGGCCTCTGTAGTAAATATGGAAAATTGCAGCATGCAAAGTATGACATATTTGGCATGTAAAAATGTCAATCATGAAAGATGAGTAACCTACTGCAGCAGGAGGCTAACAATGGCTCCACTTGGGGATGGCTTTTCCTTGTGAAAAGTCAAGAACAACAGGTCAGATTGCCTTGATCTTCTATTGTTGCTGTAGATTGAAATTTCTTAGTGCTGACTGTTAAATAATTGAAATTGTGGAATGAGAACAACACTTTCCCTTAACTGAAATGTTTGTGATCTGTGTAGCACTGTCTGCTTTCTTGTGCGTGCTCTGTCATCCAGATTGTTACACAGAAATAAAACAAAATGCTGATATATACAGAATTTTTGTACAAAAATGATGCTGCTGGGTTATTCTTAACAAAAAGGATCATGATAATGCTTTAACATTCAGCCATTTACAGGGCCCTCTTTAGCTGAGCAACCATCTACAGATTTGAGGAAATATGTGTTATTTCCTTGCACAACGCTGATAATGAATGGACCTTTCCAAAGAAAATCAAATTTTGCATGTTTGCCCTTGTCTTCTCTTTGTGAATCCCACCTTAAAACTCTGCTGCCAACGCAAAAATCCTCAGCCTTGGCTCTCTTATCAAACATCTTCTTGAGCTTCTCCTGCAAAATTTGAGCTCTGTCATACACTTGCTCTCTGGTTTGCTGAAGATGAATGGTCTGATTAATTCTTCTTTGAATGTCATTTGGTTCAGCTTGAATCTCCTGTAACAGTTTGATAGTAGGAATGCCCAAAGATGAAGAAAATTTGGCTTCCATGTCATCTACTAGCTCATAAGGGCTCATTCCAATGGATTTCTTGGTTGAAAGTTTGTCTGCCCACAGGGCATTTGTGATCTTCCTATGCCAATTCTTTTTGTTTTCTTCCAGCACTTTCTTTATGATGTTGATGAGGATTTTGTTGGATGATTCGGCGAGGCCATTACCTTGAGGGTAGTAGGTTGTAGAGTGGCCCAAGGTAATGTGGAATTTATGGCAAAAGTTGATCATTTTTTTGGATTTGAAGGCAGCAGCATTGTCAGTGATTATTTTCTCAGGGCAGCCAAATCTGGAAAGGATATTGTCCTCAAGGAATCGGATAATAGTGGAGTCATTGGCTTGCCTACATGGGATGGCTTCAATCCACTTGGTGAAATAGTCGGTGGCTGTTAAAATCCACTTGTGCTGTCCTGAAGAGGAGGGATAGATTTCACCTATGAAGTCAAGACCCCATTGTTGAAAAGGCTTTTCGGTTGAGATGGGATTTAGGGGCAAAGGCAACAATTTTCTTTTCCCTTCAAAGATTTGGCATTTGTGACATGAAACAGTAAATTTCTTGACATCTCCAAATACCGAGGGCCAATAATAACCAATCCTTAAAATCTTGTCAACAGTGGACTTCCAATATAGATGCCCTCCACAGTCCCCTACATGGAACTCTTTCATGATGTTTTTGGTTTCATTTATGGTTAAACAGTTTAGCAATATTCCTTCATGATTTTTCCAAAACAGGGCACCATCCAAGACACAAAACTTTGATGCTTTCATTTTCAAAAATCTTTTCTTGGTTCTGGACAATCCTAGGGGAGCACACAGGTTTAACAATACATAGCAAATATCGACATACCATGGGGATTGTAAAAAGGTTTCACTGATCTGTGGAGTCGCCAACTCCTGTTCATTGTCCAGTTGGTTGATGTCTAAGGCCTGAAAATTTGTTTCAGACATTAGCTTGGCTAAACCTTTTCCCTTTATCATCTTTGTGGGTTTCATTTCAATGTCGTATTCAAGAATACTGGCAATCCATTTGCCTCTTTTGCCTTCTAGTCCCTCTTGAGTTAATATGTCCTTTACAACAGAGTTTGGGACATAGGCAATCACATGTGAATATAGAATATAAACTCTGAAGTATTTGATGGCTTTAACAAGGGCATAGGCCTGCTTTTCCATGATTTGGCATTTCAAGGGTGCATCTCTTAAGGCTCGGCTGAAAAATTCAATAGGCTTTTCATTTCCTTGATCATCTATTTTTAAAAGGACGGCCACTATCGTGTGCTCAGAGGCAAAGGAAAAAATGATAAAATCTTTGTCAAATTGTGGGCTTGTGAGCACAAGCATTTGAGTCAAGGCAGCTTTGATACTCTCAAAAGCTTGCTTGGTTTCAAGAGACCATCTTACCTTGGCATCCTTCTTTAGCATGTTACTTAACAGTCTTATCAGTTCGGCTAAATTTGGTATAAATCTCCTTAGGAAATTGATCTTTCCAAGGAATGCTTGCAACTCTTTTATGTTTCTTGGGTATGGAATTTGGAGGATGGCTTGGATCCTTTCAGGATCAATTCTGATACCGTCTTTTGAGATGATGTGGCCTAACAACTTGCCTTCCTCAAGGCCAAACAAGGACTTCTTGGGGTTCAAAGGAAATGTCATATTTCCTGCATGTTATGAAGATCTGCCTTAAATGTTTGAGGTGCTCTTGATCAGATTTGGAGAAAGGGGTTAAGTCATCAAGGTAGACAACAAGGAATTCATGGATTTCCTTGGCAAATGCAATATCCATTGCCCTTTAAAATGTGGCACCAACGTTTTTTAGCCCAAAAGGCATTTTAACATACTTAAATGTTCCCCACGGTGTGGTAAAGGCTGTCTTGTCTTGGTCATCCGGGTGAACCAGTATTTGATTGAAACCTGAAAATCCATCTAGTAAGGAAATTCTAGAGGAAGCCGCTACTCTTTGTAAGATGTGGTCCATTTTGGGCAAAGGGTAGTGGTCTTTTAAAGAGACCTCATCTAAATTTATTAGGTCTACACACAGTCTGATCTCCCCTGATTTTTTCCTTGTGGGGACCAGATTGGACACCCATTCAGAAAATCTGATGGGTGCTATGATACCAGCTTCAAACATTCTCTTCACTTCCTTCTTAATGAGGGGAAGACGCATAGGGTTTATTCTTCTAAGTTTCTGCTTGAATGGTTTTTTGATTTGGTTTTAAGGGAATGGTATGTTGAATCACTGAGGTGTCATAGGACTTCAAGTCCTCATAACTCCAAGCAAATACATCTTGGAACTCTTTGAACAAATCCACATACTTTGGTTTTTTATCAGGGGGCAGATTTTTGGACAATTTGATCATTCTGGGCTTCTCTATTGTCCCTATGTTGTGTTCTTCTATTGCAGCATCTAAAGGCTCCATTTTTGGCTTTTTGGCACATCATTGTCATCAAACATGTCTTCTAATGGAGTAAGGCGAGCAGGTAAAAAGTTATTCTTTAGATCAATAAACTCAAACTCTGCTTTGGCTGCTTGCTTTAAATGCATTTGTCTTAGCTCTTCTATATTAGCATTGTCAAAAACAGTTGGATTCAAGATTTATTTTGTTGTTGCTGCTGTTACAGCCTGCTGATTTTCTTTTGTTTGTTGGTGGGAATCATTCATGGCCTCCATGTCAATGTTTGAATTTGAAAACTCGCCGTCAAGAGTGAGGAAATTGTTAATCTGGGCATCATTTTCAAATACTTGCCAATCTCTAATATTATTAGGAACAACGGGCCTATGTTTTATCTCAGCAGTAAAATGGTGATTTGTCTCAAAGGGAAGCTTGCATGTACTAGCAAAAGTGGCCAGGCTGTGTGCATGTATGTTATGGTTTCTAGAAATCTTGGCTAGCTCGGATTCAGTGAAGGTGTTAAGTATTTCTGTGGCAGCAGTCCTATAGGCCCTCATTATATTGTCATTAGTAGCAAAGTTACCTTTCATTTGTTGTATGATTAGATCGGAGTCACCTAGAATGGACACTTTTGTAGCTCCTAGAACTTTGAGCAATTTTAGGCCTAAGAGGAGAGCTTCGTACTTTGCCATGTTGTTGGTACATCTGAAATTTAGTCTGTAGGCATGGCCCTCTGCATGATTGTCATGTGTATTGTGAATCCATACACGTGCCCTTGCTCCTAACTTGTTGATAGAACCATCAAACTCTAAATACCATGTAATTTCTTGCTTTTGGTTTGTATTAAGAGTTTCAGTTATTTTAGGATTGGATAGATTTAAAATTTCTGTTTGAGGAGGTTCTTCTTTTTTGTTGGTTGCCTTGATTGTTGTGACCATGTCATGGGCATGGGCAACCGATTCTTCATTTATGCATGTCTCTAGCTCTGAAGCTAAAGGCTTCTCATTAGTTGGAGGATTAGTGTCATCATTAAAAAGAATAAATGAATCCATATCAGAATGGATTGAGTAAACTGGAAAATTTTGGGCTTTTCAACACTACTTACCACATACTTCATGAGTGTTTCTCTGTACAGTCTCTTTGGTTGCCCAAAGATAGAAATAGTGGCATAAGAGAGGTCGAGTTGGAGGGATCCTTGGAGTTTTGTTCCCCATGATCTTGATAGGAGCATGCCATATTTTGTTGGAATGTCAGCAACTACTACATCCATTAGGATTGTCTTGTTGGGAAATTGGACTAAAGACACACAAAGGTCTTTGATTAAGCCCAAACACTTGACCTGACTTGAGTCAAAGGAGTATAGATCTTTGTAGGGTCTTGTGACATCAAGGTTTAGCTTTTCCATTACAGCTTTGGGCATAAGATTGTGTGAGGCACCTGAGTCAAACATAGCATTATGCAAGATTTTGTCATGTATGTGCAGATTGACATAAAAGGGTGGAACAGATCCATATGTTGATTTTCATTAACTTCTGGACCAAACAGTAGCTCAGGGATATCATCTAAAACATTTACATCATCCTTGATCTCTGGCATTTGAAGTGACCTTTGAATTTGTTGCCTATACACATTATGTTTGGCAAGTTCTGAGAGGGGGATGGATATCTTAAGTTTTCCAATCTCTGCTTCTAAATTAAATGGTTTTTCCAATGGAATCTTTGCGTTAATAGTAGCAGATTTCTCCTTATCAAGAACACTTTCTGTGTTTTCCTTTTGATTGTCTGCGTTATGGTGAATGACAGTTTGTGGTTTATCTGTTTTGGGAAGATTTTTGGGATTGTTGTTCAATTTTTCTTTTGAGGAGGAAGGAGGAATAGGCTGAGTAATAGGAGGCTGTGTGTCTGTTATGTCCTCTACAGTCACTTGGCGCGGGTTTGGGACTAAACTATCAGCTGGTTCGGTTATGATAACCTTGTCTTTAATCTTGTTGAGTTGTTTGTTGTCCTTTGTTTTGCTAGGTGCAGGGACATCAATGGTTCTTGTTCTCAGCTTATATTGTTTGTGGACCTCATACACAGCAGAATGATAGCCTTGTTTAAAATCAAAAAACTCTCCCGACTTGGTCTGAAATTGATTTATATCCTGATAGTCTTGATCTTCTTGAGTGAGAAAAATATGTTGCTCATTTTTTTAATCTATCAAGTTCATGTGATTCTCTTCTGTGGGCTCACTAGAAGTGGATGCCTCTACGTATTTTTCTTGGAACGGAGGTCTTATATCATGGTCGGGACTAGCCCTTCCAACATTTGGGTTTTGATTCTTCCTAAAGTTTGGGTTCCTTATGGTGTTGGGTTGTTGTCCTTCCCATGATGATTTCCTCTCAACTCTTTCCACTCTATCTCCCAGCCTATGCATGCCACTGATAATAGCATCTAGTTTCTGGTCTAAGGCTGAGGGTTCTTCCTTAAAGGTAGTTCTTCTCTCCGTTCTAGCTCTGTTTCTTTTGGAAATTAAGTTTGCCTCCACACTAACAGCAACATTTTGCATTTCTGCAAGGCTTTGAGGGGCTCTTTCCCTTAACTGATAAGCCATTTCAGCATCAAAACCATCAGGGAATTTGTACAAAGCAAGATCAGGAGGAGGTCTTAAGTTCTATGGTATTGCATTATAAACATTATTAAACCTTGCACAGTAGTCCAAAACAGTCTCCTGAGGGCCTCTTTTGATAGTGTCATACTCAGATAATATGTGCAAGGGGTCTCTCTTTTTCTCCCATCTATTGATAAATGACTGATATAAGGCTTCAGGGTCTGCTATGGAATTGGTTTGGAGTGCTCTAAACCAAGTCCTGACATCACCAGTCAAACTTTGGACAAAAATCTTCATTCTCACACTATCATCGTCAATCTCATAACTCTCAAAGTAGTCTTGCATTTTCTTTGTGTGCTGAAGGGCTGTGCAGGAATTTGTGCCATCAAAATAAGTTATTTTGGTCTGGTAATCTTGAGGCATAGCCCCGGGATTTACAGGCAGCTGTAAAGGTGCATATCTATTAGCCATATTAACAGGGATAAGAGGAACAACGGGGATAAGTGGAACAACTGGAGTAACTGGGATAATAGGAGTAGAAGCGGTGGTATGTGTAGTGAATGGAGGTGTGGAAATGGTACTTGAAGAAGAAGATGATGAACAAGGGGAAGTAGGGTTCGAATGAAACAAAACTTTAACAGGGGTTGAAAAATGGCTAGGCTGAATTGTTTCAGGACTAGAAGCGGTCAAACCTTCTTGTTGCTCTTGTTTTCTAAGGATATTAGGAATTATATTGGGGTTTTCAAAAACAACTCGGGGACTTGGGTCTGGATTTGACCTTGTATAACGTGAATTATTTTTGGGAGCCAGCTTCTAGCTTGTTTTTTGGGGATTTTTCTAACAATATAGGTTAAATAACAACCTTTAAAGGTGAGTTTCTTTTTCAGCGAAGCTTCGGACTGGATTTGTGAGATTATCTGAGGATGTCCCCAGTGGAGTCGCCATTATGTTAACACTCAGGTTGTCCCTAAGCTCCTGAAGGGATACGGTCGAGGTAACCACAAACCAATCTTTGGACTGCAGGTTCTAGCCCACCTGCAATCAGAGAGGGCTATCTCTTGATGATTTAGCTTTGTTGATGATGATTTTAGGCTAGTTATTGGGTTATATGGGTTTTGTTTGTGTTTGGTGATGGGAAGGATGATACTTTCAGGCAGAGAGGCATGCATAGAGTGATAAGTTTCAAACCATTGGGCATGGAGTCGAGGAGTAAAACTGGTGGTGCATTTTCTTGGTCACAAGAGGAAAGAGGGGCAAGGTAGTTGTTAATGAAACAAACTTGAGTTTAAATGAAAATGGATTGCAGGCTAAGGAATAAGAGGCAACAAAGAATCTCTCAAATAGATTAGCAGAGGGAAGATAAACGAGCCCTATCTGGGAGCAGCTAAGAATTCCCAGGTAACAGTCATTTACATGTGAGATAGAGCAAACATGAGTCATAAGGAATTCATATTTATGTCTAAATCAAGAGGAAAACATTAAGAAGCCATAGAAACTGAGCATAGAGTGCAGGTAAGCAAATTCTAAACCAGACTTTTGTTCTGCAACTTAAGCATATGTGAAATTGAAAACAACAGAGGTAAGGAATACTTATTGATTCATAAGACAACACAGGATTCCCCTCATTCAATCTTCAGAAACATTAACAACACATCAGATAGTTCGTTCTCCAAGCTCGTAAGCAGTCTTTGATTATAGAAATTCTCAGATATACAGTGCGAGTCTCTCCTTAAGAAAAACAACCAACCCTCATTACATTGTTCAGGGCGGTCTTTATAGGTAAAATATCCAAAAGTATTTATTACAGCTGACCTAAACAGGTCTGCGGGAAAAGCCTTTAAACCTACTTTTGTGCTGAAATTAAATGCAAATAAATATCTATTGAGCTGCGGCAAAGGCAGCTGGATCAAAAATGAGTTAATGTAGTGTCCTCTGTGACTTGGTGCAGTGCTTCTGCAATAACTGTTCTTTGAGCTTTGGTCCACTGATCTCATGTGACTTTGATGTGCAGTAACTGTGATTTGAGAGGCTTTAAATTGCTTTTACTGTTTCTTTGACTTGCTGGGGGCTCTTTAATGTTTCATCAGCTTCGAGAACTGAGAAAATATTCACTAATACACTTTTCCGCAACACTGATACTATTTGGCATTAAATTGGGCTTCATCTCCCCTGATACTCTTTGATAATTGAATCGGGACACTCTCTCTCTCTGCTGATATGCTAAAAACTGCAAAATCGGACCTTTTCTACCCTTTTCGGCGCAAAAACGACTGCAGAATCAAAAGATTCCCCAAAGATTCCCCATTTTGGCCCATTTCCCGTAGCGATGCGCGATTAGCGCTAAGCGCTAATCACGCATCGAAAATTGCCTCTGTTTTTCATTCCGGGCTTCTGAAGCTTTGATTTTGCACTTGCATGCTTTTTTAGTGGGTGACGTCAGTGGTACGGCAGATGATGTCAGCATGATGTCAACTGTGGGACCCCCTTGTACGGTGATGACATCAGTAGGGTGACGTCAACGAGGTGACGTGGTAGTACGGTAGAGTGATGACGTGGTAGGGACACAGTGGCAGGATGATGTCAGCAAGGCGCAAGCAGGAAGGGGTGAGGTGGTGGCAATATGGCGGGTGATGTGATGCTTACGTCACTCGAGGGGAGGGCGGTTTTCTGGTTTGGGGCGCACCGCTTTTGCGCCTGGGCAGTATTGGGGAGGGGGCCTCTGCCACAGCCGGGAGGGTGACGCGTGGCGGGAGTACGATGGCAAAACCGCCGATGTCCCGGACACTAACCCTCAGCATGTCGGGGCACAAAAGGACCCGCCCACCGTAGATCTCGGGCGCGCCATATCTGACGACTGGCGGATAAGGTAAAGCAGCGGATGGTTAAGAACGGGGCCCGCGCAAATATTTTTAATTTTTTAATTCGGCCGGGGGGGGGAACTTTAGAAAAGTGGGTTTTGGGTTAAATATGAGCGGGGTTAAATTATTTACACGTGGGGGTTTAGAAAAAGGGACAGAGCATGGGTTTTGTGCATAGGAAGGAGGAATTTATGCGAAGGAATGAGTCTAAGGGCATTGCAAAGGGGTTTTTGTACTTTGGAGGAGGGACTTAATGCATCGGAAGGGGTCCTTTGCATTGGGAGATGGTTTTTTGA
>APFE030602231.1:0-37488 GCA_000404065.3 Pinus taeda | reverse complement strand
GGCCTCATACATACAATACCATGCATCATTACCATGGTTTCCTCATACCATCAACTAATACCATGGGCCCCTTACATTATTATTAACTACTTGTGGTCCCTTACATGACATGGGTTAACCACCTTATTTATTACTATGGCCCCATCCCATTATTACATTATTACCTTGGGTACCTCCCTCGGTACTCCATATTACCCCCCCTAGGTACATAACATTCCCCCCCCCTTAGCATGTTTCGTCCCCGAAACATGAGAAGAACATAAATAATAAGATCTACTCAAAAGAGTAGTCCACTGATACCAAGCATGTGCATCTAGCCATCCAAGAGAAAGGTGAACCCTCGATCTCGCTGGTGCCTCGCTCGCTTGAGATGGAAGTTGACCGTGGCAGCTCTTCTGTGTTGAGGTGTAGTAGGTGGATCGTCTCTCCTTTGTATCCGTCTTGTGACTCTTTGGTTGCCATCTTGACGGTTGTCTTGTGGGTTGATATGGGTGATGATATGTTGAAGTTTTAACTCACGATGGCTTTTGCTTGACTTCACCCTGTTGTAGGGCCTGTTGTGGTGTCTTCTTTTTCAATATAACTTTAGCCACTGAGCCTTCCTCAGATGTATCATCACCTGTAACCTTTTCTTCTGCAGCCTCTGTTTGTGTTTGATTTTCGATCATCAAAGGCTCATCATCTGATATGTCAGTCCCTTGAACATCTTCTGCTTCAGCCTCCATGTTCTCTACCTGTTTATGGATGGAAATATCTTGTAATGTAATTTTCTTCTTTTTATACCATAGCTTCAGGAATTTCTTCTGTACATTAATATTGATAGTACCCACGGATTTCATCCAAGGATATCCCAAAACAACATCCATATTATCCATCTCTGAAGCATAAAAATCACCATGCAACACATATTTATCCATAGAAATCTTCAAATCCTTGTACAATTGAACATCCTCATTATCAACCTATGTATGTTCAATTTGTTTTGTTGGGACTTGCAATTTTTTTGCCAAATTAACACTGATAAAATTATGTTTACAACTAGGATTGATAGAAAAAATGATATTCTCTTTTTGAAGCAATCCATGAATCTGTAATAAGGATATACCAGTAGGAATTAACCCCTTATGTGTCTCATTCTCCTTTTTCCTAGCCCGAGACCATTTGTCCAAAAAGAATTTTTCAAATTCGGCATCTAAAATTTGGTTCAACAGTCGTAGTTAAGTAATAATTTCCATTTTGTAGCTCTGATACCACTTGTTGTAGATCTAACCCAGAAATATATGAAAATATAAATAAACCCAAGAATAACAAGATCTGAATAGATAGAAATACTTCTTTATTATCAAACCCATAAGGTAGGGTATCACCATACATTCACTTCTTAAGGAAGAAGAACACTCCACAAGCCATATGCATGTTCATACACGAATACTTCTCTTCATATCTCTCCATGTGGAGTCTCTAGCATCTATATAGGCCTCATACATACATTACCATGCATCATTACCATGGTTTCCTCATACCATCAACTAATACCATGGGCCCATTACATTATTACTAACTACTTGTGGTCCCTTACATGATATGGGTTAACCACCTTATTTATTACTATGGCCCATCCCATTATTACATTATTACCTTGGGTACCTCCCTTGGTACCCCATATTATCCCCCCTAGGTATATAACAGTTGTGGAGTTAAAAACACCTTCATATAAAAAAAATTGCATAATTTGTAACACTAAGGAAGTTGAAGATGAGTTCCATTTTGAGTATGTGACTTTTCAACATGCCCAGATGCTTATAGGATTCTTTCTTGTCATCCACTATGTTTTGCTCACATTTTCTTCTCTAGTCATAACAAGATAGTTTTCAATTTTTTTGATTAAAACATTTTGAATTTGTTTTATTCAATGGAGTCATGACAATTCAAAAAATTTAATTGATTATGTGGTATTATTTCTTGTCATCCACTATATTTTTCTCGCATTTTCTTCTTTGGTCATAACAAGACAGTTGTGAATTTATTTTGAATTTGTTTGATTGAATGGAGTCATGACATATCAACAAAATTGAATTTAATTGTGTGGTATTCTTTCTTGTCATCCACTGTGTTTTCCTCACAGTTTATTCTCTAGTCATAACAAGAAAGTTGTGAATTTGTTTGATTAAAAAATTTTGAAATTTTTTATTCAATGGAGTCACAATGTTTCTAATTAATCCAATTGCAATGGAAGAAGATATACCCCTTGTAAGCATAGTCAAATGGAATTTAATGCAATTTCAATTTGTAATAGTGAGGGAGAAAATAGGAGGTTGAAAATGACCACCAAAATAAATGGAGTCATGATGTTTGCATCAACCAAAATTGTTTACTATTACTATTCACTGTTTTATGGGGTTTTCAAATTATAAAAAGTGAGTTGTTCAATATTTCATTATTCCCTAATTTTCATTTATTTAACAACTCAAAGAAAAATGTGATGTTGTGGATCATTTGGTATGTAAAGGCAGAACAAAAATTCCATTTGCATTCTCGGCTAGGATTTCTCCATTATAGTATACTATGAATGTTGCTTCTAAAATGGATTGTGATTATAATGTTGCAAACAATATGGAATAAAATGACCTAGATTATAAGCCAAAATACTCGTGTGACAAGAAAAAAATGCAATCCATCCAAAATCCACATCTTAATGTGGTTACAACAAAAAACATATGACACCCTTATTTTTGGTGGCCTCTATAATCTTCAGTGCCCAAACTTGTTGAGTTCCCTGTTTGAGGCAAGTAGGTTGGCCTACCTAATAGTGGTTGATTAGGATGTGTTGGATTGATTCCATATGATTGAGTCCAATTTTCTCCTTATAGCCATGGAGGAATTGAGTACCCATAACTCACATTGCGCTACTAACCCCTACATTAAGTGGAGGTGTCTAATAAGCATACATAGGATTGACACCTACACTAGTAGGAATATAGAAAGTGGGTAAACCCCCATTCTGATAGCGAGGGACTCGAATTTTTATGAGGTCTTAGAATAGTGGTTTATTACTTGCAATATGGCCCAATGTGGTTGACATCATCCTAGTTTCATTAACTATGCTTGCATCATTTTCAACCATATATGTCATATGTTGTTCTTTTTGAAGCATTCGTTGAGCATTTCTTACTTCCTTTTCCTACTTTGCCAATTGTTTTCAACAGTCCTTCTCTTGCCTTACTTTCTCTCTTTCAATCCTTTCCTCTGCTCAAAGTTGTGCTACAACAATCCTTGTTGTCCTCTTTTCCTTGGCTAATTTTTTTATTTTAATTCTTGAATTTCAAGTTTTTTTTTTCAGACTCAACTAATAGGGTTATATGGTCTTCTGAGGTGAGTAACTACTAGTAGCTTTAGGAACCGACAAATTAACTTCTCATTCCCTGCCACCTACATGTCATTGCTTGACAGTTTCCTTTCAATATCTGGGACAAATAATTGAAATATATTTTTCTCTTCATATGATTCATCATTATGTGCACTATCCTCTTCCATTGACCTATTTCCCACAAAAAAATGAACAATTTCATTGTTCAATTATGTTGGTTGTGAAGACATGTTCATGCTTTCTTCATTGGTTCTTGAGATATTATTTTTGTTTATATTCATCAAGGCTTCTACCATCCATGATGATCAGGTTACTTAGCTTGGCAATGTTAATTGGTCATTGTTGCTTCCTAGTGCAATATCAGCAATGTCTTTTTCAAGCACATTCTCTTTGTCAGTTGCATAATCAATAGAGTCATTAAGAATATCCACAATAGAAGTTCCATTTGCTTCAGTTGGTAGAAAAACCTCCATGTTATTTTCAATTCGTTCATGATTATATTGTGTTTAACTTACAATAATCATGAACCTTTATAGGGCTAATCTTCTTAGTTGAAATTTCCCCTTGGACTGTGGTTGATGGCGGGACATCAACTTCTGCTGCATGGTTGTGCTAGAAAACATTGTTGGGTGTTGATGGCGTTAGATACCGTCAACATACTAGGTATATCCCTAATATAAGGTCCCAACTAAACCTCACACTATTTGTTTTAGGATTCCTATCAGGAACATGGTATGATCGCCATTTACTTAAATATATGCCTTGGATTTAACTGTCACCACGAGAGAGAAGTGCAATTGTCCTTTCAAATGAGAAATCTAGTATGCCTTGTGAATGTTCAATTGTTGATGTATCAAGGTTCTCTTACTGCGGAGGGGAAAATAAAGTGAGCCTCTAAGAGAGAAGTAATAGTATTACCCTAATGAATACACACATAAATGAGAAATACTTGTCTAACATTAAGCAAAATAATCCACAAGGATGTGACAGTCATTGTATAATAACATGTTTCCAACAAGGAGCACCGAAGTAACTGAAATAGTTCAATTAATCTAGTAGTGATGAAAGAAAACAGGAACCATAAACATTCAAAGAATAGTCTTCAAAAAATTCACAATCCATGTGTGAAAATGTGTTGCCCAGAAGGCTTCAATATTAAGCAAAAGTCCCAAGACACATAAATACAATAAACACCACTAGCTCCAATAATGGAGCGTTAGAGCTACTACTTGTTGCCCAAAAGTACTAAATTTGTCTCCCTAATGCCTTGTGGGAGAAGCCAAGGTTAAAATTCATTTACATAAGAAATGAGGATCTATTTATAACTTGAGGAATAACCTTTCATATCCTCATGACTCTTGGCTTTCTAACTTCCAGTGACATTTGGACTTCTACAGCCTTTGGAATTCCAAACGACTTTTGGAATTACATATGAATTTTAGTATTACATGTCTTTTGGACTTCCATGACTCTTTATTTCATACATGACTCTTGGTCTTCCACTTATTTGTCTTTAGAATGATTATAATAGTACATCATGACTTCCATGTCATCGTGTGATCAGACTTGACATGTCACTATCTTTGATGACTAGGACTAATAGTGACTGATGACATGGACTTTCTCCAGTGGTGACATGGCTTCCAACTGTATCTTCTTTCTTCATCTGACATTAATCTTTGATGTCCTCCACCCTCCAAAGGGTCTTTGATAAGATGCAGTCTTCGGGGTGCTTTTATTTACATGATTCAAGTGTTTTCTTGTTCTTTCTGTGCTTCCTTTTTTTATTCTCCTTGCATGATCTTCCTCATGTGTGCTTTCCACGATGTTTTTGAAATACTTGTATATGCACTCACTAATGATGAGGAACCATCAACCTGAAAAATCCTATTATACCATGTTTCATGAGTATTTGTTTTTCATTCCTTTCTCGTGCACCCAAGATAGACAAAAGGGGTTTCTGGGTGCATGGGCACACTTTCAAAGGCTAAAGGGTTGAAGAGGAGAGGCTTCAGGGTTTCAACATGCACTCAAGCACTTCAAATAAGGGGGCAGTTAAGGCAGGGCACATGGCACAAGTCTGAAGGATGAAGGGGAAGGCTTCAAGCTTCCGAAGTGCATTGTATACTCAAGGGAGAGATGGAGGGCATAGGGAACACTCTTGAAGGGTGAAGGATTCAAGCCTTTGGGGTGCACTCGTACACTCAAGAGGCCCAGGAGGGTGCATGGCACAAGTTTGAAGGTTGAAGAGTGGATTTTCATGCCTTCGGAGTGCATTCATTGCTCAAATGGTCAGGCGAGTGCATGGAACTTTGGAGAACATTTTCGCTCACGGAAGGTGCACTTCTTCTAGTCAGAGGAGTGCACTCAAGGAAGACTTGCTTTTTTGAAGGGTGCGACTTATAGTAAGGAAGGGGAAAGATACTTGACGAGTGAACCTTATCATCCTATAGGGTGCATGGAGCACTTCCGAAAAATGAAGGATTCCCCATCAAGGATTCAGAGTGCGATCATGCCCTCTTATCCTTAATGAGGTCACTTTGAAACCAAATTTTGTCTAAGACTGGAAAATGAGGTAAGAGGGTGGGGAGGATGTGTTTGTACATAGAACCACATGTGACACATACCAACTCATGAAGGAAACTTAGAAAAACTTTAACAATGGTTAATATACATCAAAACGCCACTTTACACACATTCCCCAAGTGTCACGAGTGTAGTGTATGCGACTACGAAAAAAAGTGTCGTTTTACAACAACAAAGATGTTACGACCATGAAATGCATCAAAATATGTTATGATCGATGTGATGACACTTGAGACCATTCAAAGACACTTGAAACACATAGAGTAGCATGAAACAAAATTTAATGATCACAATGACTCTAGATGCGACAATGGTAGTAGGCTCTAAAATTCAAATGTAGAGAAATTTTGTAGGGTGTTGTAGCAACGGCAACACTAGGATCATGTCCTCATCATCATAGAAATTTTGTGTTGACATTCACATCATCTTTCCTGTCCTCATTTGTTGAAGGGCATCGAAACTAGGCACCCTTGGTCACTCGCTTGCCACTTTTCCTTATACGAGAAACATAACTAACTCCTGCAATATATGCAACTAAATACAGATTTATTGCAAGCATTTACTTAACAATAATTGAAATTTTTCTTTCCTATAGGCTATTAGTATTTCTACATACCTACATGAAATTAATAGAATGTTATATTATTCAAAATTTCTAGCAAATTTCAATAGAATTTTGCAATAACAAGGATTCTAATAAAGACACAATTCCCAATAATAAAAAAATAGCAGTTGTAATAGCCCTAGTGAAAATTCCATGGAATAAAATTTAAAAACAATGACCACGGTCGATGGGACACTTATTCCAAGTTGAATGTTGGGTGGGACATCCTAGTGGGTGTTCATTTGGTTGTTTATGGATAAGGAAATTGGAAAAGGCAATAGCTAAGGCTTTGGAAAGGCAAAATAGAATTTTTGGCACAATTATTTATGAAAATAATGGAAATTAGGAGAAAAAGGAGGTGAAAAGACACAGGTTGCATGTGAGGGGGGAAATGAAGGAAAATAATGGAAAATGAAGAAAATAAAGGCCTCATTCATAAAAAAGCTTCTAAGGATCAGTTGGTAACCTTTTGTCTGTTCATTTTTGGAGCTCTCTCGTTATTCTCTCTCTCTCCTACTCTTGGACACCTAGAGTTTTCTTGGAGGACTTTGACAATGGGGCAAGAATAGAAAAGAAGGAAAGAGGAAGCAAGGATCAAGTAGGGAAAGGTAGGATCAAGCAATTGCAGGTATCAACTTTCATGTGTATTTTCCTTGCTAGATTTTGCATGCATGGTATTGCATGTGGTTCTTTTCTATCATGGCATGGGTTTTTCTAGGTGTAACAGTGTTTTCAGCCTAGCCTTTCCATTTCCAAATAGCCATGTTGTGATGGGGTTCTCATATTATGGTTGAGCTAGATTTCCTGATGGATTCGAAGCTGAGTGAGGTGGATCTTTGAAATGATAGAACGCATGGCCTAGTGACCCCTGAGCCAGACTGTAAAGCCAGATTTTGTGTTGCCTCGAATGGCCCAAGATTCCTTGTCGGTGAATGATAGGATATACGTTAAATCCAAGAGGTGGTTTTCTCTCCGTTGGGCCTAGTAATCCTGGGTTTGAGATATTAGGTAAACCCTGGAGAGTGGGTCTCGTTTTATGGCCTAGTGATCTGGGTGTGGATTGTGGTAAAGCCTGAGAGACTAGGACGTAGGAAAATTGCTCACGATGTAGGTAGAGAAATCTGGTGGAATCTATGCTTATTTGGTCTAGTGATCGAGTGGAGATCATTGTAAAGCCAGTTATGATGTGTTCATTGAGTTGGCCTAGTGATCCGAGATGGATTATGGTAAAGCCTATTTTCTATTGATGAGGGTGAGGTGGTTTAACCTCGGTATGCCTTGGTTGAGTTCTTTTGGTTTGAGTTCCACATTCATGCTTGGAATATGGCACAGAGGTTAATCACTGAAGAGAGATTTGGCTCATCCATTCTATGGTTAGGTGGAACGTGGTAGTCCCATATCTGGTTGGTTTATTACATTCATTAATGAGAAATTCATTCCCTTGATTTCTATGTGCAAATGTATTGATGTATATGTGGATTTTGATGGCTTGTGTGTTTATGGTAATTTTGTTCATATTATGTTGGTTATATGTACATTTTATGACAACAACTATGTATGGCTCTCAATATTTTTTTACTTGTATATGAATGGATAATGTGTCTATGACCTAATAGAGGGTAATGCAACAATTGGCATGACGGAACAATGGTTCATAGCGATTCTCATATAAGTATGAGATCCCTACACTTAATTATATTGTTTACACCTGTAGGTTACATGTTGGTGATATGTTTTATGAAATTCATGTCATGGCTAGTAGGGGTCTAGTTAAGGCATTGATCAACTTATTGCTTTCACATCATTTTTTCCCTGTACTTTTACTAATTCTGAGCTATCATTCCATTCTGAGTAGTGGCCTGGGTTCTGGGCCTGAAAAAGTGGCATAAATCCCAAATTTGTTGGCACAAAACTGGAAATTTTGGTCCATAGTCGCTAGCATGCAGGCCTATGAGAGCTACTTTAGGTCTCTGATCTCTCCCTTTACGATAACATGAGAGCGACTATGGCCTAAGAGGTCTAGAACAACAGTGGGACCCAGGGACAAGTTGTCTGAGTGGAGGACTTGTCTCCTAAGGGGTTTGTTGCTAATGTGGATAGGTTTTTTGATGTGTTCCATCGATTCCACTTCCTTAAGGTCACATAGGAGGTTGAATCCAATCATAGTATTCTCTTGTCGCATGTTTACCTGATTGGCATGGTTACTTGGGTAGATGTGGGATGAGGGTGTTATAGAGTGGTATCAGAGCATGTTTCAACTCTTGGACTGGATGGGTTGAATGTGTTAGTCATGCATGCATGTCAATTGCATGTGTGTCTCTTACACTTTCATACCATGTGCTTGTTGCATTTTTTATGCTTGATTAGGGTTGTAGTATGGTTATCATGGAGAATTTGATATTGATTTTATGAAATGTACTCATCATGAGTATGTGACTAGTTGCATATGGTTCTATGCCACTTACATGTTGATTTTATGTCACCTACTTACATTCTTGTATGCTAGGTTACATTTCTAAATATTGTGATTCTATGCACCATTCTTGTAGGTTGATTACAAGAACTGGTCAATTATGCTCAACTACATGCATCTATGTGTGGTTGATTTGGCATTGCTTATGCATATTATTGGTTACATTGGGTAATGTGTAAAATGGAGTAATGGTTGTTGTCATGCATGAGATCATAGAATGCATTGTTGGTATGGCCTTGTATTGATGACTGGACCCTAACTAGAGCGATTATTATGTGTTGATACATTTAATTGTGTATGTCTATATGTTGTTGTGATTATGTTATACATGTATCATTCTAATTTGGTGATCTTGCATACAAGGTATCCTCCCCGAGCTATACTAAGGTACATCGATTTATTCTTATTTTGTTTATCTGACATATTATGCATTGCAAGAAGAAATATCAAATGGATAGCAAGACGGTTGACTACAAGAACTCTCGCTATGAATTCAAAGAGTGGTATGGTTTTGGGTACTCTTTAGATTTGATAATTACATTGAGAAGTTTGAAGGAAGAGATAAGGAGTTGTAAGGCGGATAACCACAGGATTATATAGGCATAAGACACACATGCATAGGTGAATGCTATACTTCTTCAGAGTTTGTCAGAATTGCAGCGAAAAGGGCCGCTTCGGATCATCCATGGAAATGAGGATAAAACTAATGGGGCATATGACAGCAGATCTCCTGGTAGACACATGTCATATAGATTTGACATAGTGGGAGATGATAGGTTGTTGAACACTCCAGATAGGAGGGGCGATGAGTACAGGTACTATTCTACTTCTAGTTCTAATACACATCATGATCGTCATTTCTATTATCCTTATAGGAGGAATTATAGGGGATACTTTCTGGATGAATTCAAGAAAGCAAAACCACCTACTTTTGATGGAGATATGAAGAAGTCGGAAGATTCAGAGGCTTGGATACTTGGAAAGAACAAATTCTTTGAGTTGCATGAGTACATAGATAACATGAAGCCCATAATAGCTATCTTCAGTTTGAAAGGTAAAGTAGACATATGGTAGGAATATGCGAAGTGGGTTAGAGACATTAGGACAAATGATTTGAGTTGGCAAGAGTTCAAGAGGACTTTTGGGAAGAAGTACTTATTAGAAAGGTACTACGACAGTAAGGCTAAAGAGTTCTATGAGCTAAATATGGGATCAATGAAAGATGAAGATTACACGACCAAGTTTCTAGAGCTATTGAGGTATGCACCATATCTTACTGATGAGAAGGCTAAAGTTCAGAGATTTGTCAGTGGTTTTCCATTATCATTTAGAGATCATATTGAGTATGATGAGCCTCGGTCACTTGAGGAAGTTATTTGGAAACTAAAGCATTACTATGAATAATCAAAGCGAAAGAATGAATCTCAGAATGGATGGAAAGGAATGGAAAAAGGTAAAGGGCAGCCTAAGAGAACAAGGCCTCAACATGCAAATGAGAAAGAGATTGTGGCACCACAAAAGAGATTTAATGCAACTAGATAGGGACATGGGTTACAACAACAACAACATAGAGGTGAGGGTATTGTTCGGTTGGAGTTTTAGACATGCAGTAAGGAGCACCTTTTGAGATATTGTCCATAGAATCATGGTGGTAGGGCTTAGATATATAGTGCATAGGAGGCGTAGACTATTGGGGATGTTGGTCGGAGTATTCCATGTATCTATGCAACAATGGACAACAAACAGATAAAACACCAAACATCTATCATTGAGATGGACGGTAAGATTTGTGATCAAGTTATTTCTATTTTGATTGACCCTGGATCTAATTATAGCTATGTTAGTCCTGACTTGGTGGATAAGTGTGGTTTGAATGAGGAATTGCATGCAGAGTCTTGGTTAGTGTAGTTGGCCATAGGTACAAAGAAGTGAGTTCATCATTGGGTAAGCGCCTACGCATTTTATTTGAATGGTATTCCTACCGCAACACATTTGAATGTATTATAGTTGGTTTCATACAGTATGTTGTTGGGCATGCATTGGTTGTATCTTCATAGAACCAAGGTTGACTTTTATGAAAAAGCTATTGATTTTGTTGATGATAATCGAGAACCAGGAGTCTTATAGGGTAAGAAGAAAGTTGCGTCAGTTAGGATGGTGACAACTATGTAAGCAAAGTGTAGCTGTAGAAAAAGATGCAAGATATTTGCAATACATATTTCTAGTGATAAGGGTGAGAAGGTTGATGATTCGGATGTGTTGAATAGGTATCCAGTTTTGCAACAATCTCAGGATGTATTTCCTAAGGACGTTATAGAGTTTCCACCTCACAGGGAGGTAGACTTTTCTATTGAGTTAGTGTTAAGGGCAACTCCAGAATTGAAAACACCTTATAGGATGAGCATGCCTGAGATGGTTGAGTTAAAGTTGCAGCTGAAGGAAATTTTGGACAAGGGATACAATAGGCCAAGTGTATCACCTTGGAGCACACCGGTATTGTTTGTGAAAAAGAGAGATGGCACGCTCAGATTATGCATTGATTATAAACAGCTGAACAAAGTGACTATCAAGAAAAAGTACCCTTTGCCGAGGATTGGTGACTTGTTCAATCAGCTGAAGGGAGAAGTAGTGTTCTCAAAGATTGACTTGAGATCCGAATACCATCTGGTACACATGAAAGAGGAGGACATTTACAAGACTGTGTTTAGGACCAGGTATGGAAATTATGAGTTTTTTGTTGTTCCGTTTGGCTTAACTAATATCTAGCTAAATTCATGTGTTTGATGAATAGTATGTTGTGTCCATATTTGGATAAGTTTGTTATTGTGTTCATTGATGATATACTGGTATATTCTAAAAATGAGGAAGAGTGTGTCGATGTCTTCATTCATCAATCCATATCTGGAAGCTCGTCCCCCCCGCCCTGACAAGAAGAGAAATAGTGATCCCTCCCTTATTTCATTCCTCAACCTCAAGCAAGTGGTTGGTTTGGAAGCCCACCCAACAAGGCTCTCTGATAGACCATCATCTAGTCCAGCCATGTAATCCAGCAATCGTGAAAGCATGGGAAGCAAATACAATTTATCCCTAGGCTAATTTGAAACGAATCCGGTGCTTCTAAGATAAGTAAGTAGCAGTACCCACTCAAACCTCTATTGTGAATTTTATGAATGGTTTCATTTATAGGGAAACAGAGACGGATAGGGAAACAGAGGCAGAAGGGAAACAGATACAGATAGGGAAACAGAGGTTGTTGAGGGAGCATCAGTTGTAGGCTAAGCTCATCAAGTGTAGTTTCTTTCAGACTGAGGTACATTACTTGGGACATGTTGTCTCCAAGGAGGGCATTGCAGTAGATCCAGAAAAGATAAGGGCCATCATGGAGTGGGTAGTTCCTAAGACTGTGGATGAGGTAAGATATTTCATGGTGTTGGCAAGATATTATGGGAGGTTCATCATGAACTTCTCTCAGATTTCTTATCCCATCAAATCATTGCAAAGGAAAGGTAAGAAGTTCAAATGGACTGAGGAGTGTGAAGCTAGCTTTGAGAAAGTTAAGCAGTTTTTGACACATGCACTAGTACTACAAATCGCAGATCCTGACAAGGAATTTGTGGTATGCACAGATGCTTGAAAGAGAGGGCTTGGTGGAGTCCTTATGTAGGACAAACAGGTGGTATGTTATGAGTCCCAGAAACTAAATGAGCATGAAAAGAACTATCTGACACATGATCTTGAGTTAGAAATGATCATACATGCATTGAAGATGTGGAGACATTATATTCTTGGCAGGAGGTTTGTACTTATGAGTGATCATATTCGGTTGAGGTATTTGTTTGACCAACTGAATCTGAATGCCAGGTAGGCTAGATGGTTGGCCAAAATCAACAAGTTTGATTTCGAGATCAAGTACATTAAAGGTAAAGAGAACATGGTGGTAGGTGCTCTAAGTAGATGGGTACAGGTACATCACTTGGCAGCTATGAGATCTTATGGGACAAACCTACACGATAGGATCTTGCAGGTGTGTCAGTAGGATGTTAGGTATATGGATATTGTGCATAGGTTGCAGCAGGATTTTGGTATGAGTACAGGTTCTATTACAGGTACGGGTATAGGTATAGGTAGAATTACATGCACAAGTACAGGTAAAGGTACAGGTACAAGTGCAGTTGCACAGGGCATGGACTATTGTCTTACAGAAGATGGATTGGCCAGGTTCTGAGATAGGATGTATGTACCAGATAACAGTGAACTCAAGAAGTTGATCTTGAGGGAGTTTCATGTGAAACCATATTCAAGTCACCCAGGTTATCAGAAGACACTAACAACAGTGATAAGATATTACTATTGGCTAAACTTGAAGAGGGATGTAGCAGAGTTTGTGGCGAGGTGTTTTGAATGTTAGTGAGTGAAAGAAGAGTGTAAACATCTAGGTGGACTGCTACAGTTGATCAGGATTCCAGAATGAAAATGGGAGGTTGTTTCCATGGATTCCATCACAAGGTTGCCTAAGATAGTGAATGATCATGATTCCATCATGGTCATTGCGGACAGGTTAACGAAGGTTGCACACTTCATTCCGGTGAAGTCTACTTTCTTAGCTAGTAATGTAGCATAGGTATTCATTAGAGATGTGGTTAGACTACACATTGTTCCAAATAATATTATGTCAGACAGGGATGCAAAGTTCACTTCCAAGTTTTGGAAGGATGTATTTGCAGGTTTCGGCACAGAGTTGGCCTTCAGCACAACCTATCATCCGCAGGCAAATGGATAGACATAGAGGGTCAACAGGATATTAGAGGATATGTTGAGGATGTATGTGATGCATCAACAATGGAAGTGGGAAGAGTATATCCCTTTGGTATAGTTCACATACAACAACAGTTATCAGGAGTCACTAAGGATGATTCCTTTTAAGGCATTACATGGGTGGATTTGTAACACTCCCATCGGTTGGAGTGATTCAGTTAGCAGGGTATTGATTGGACAAGATATGTTTACAGACATGGAACATGAAATGCAGGTAATCAAGAAGAATATAAAGGAATCATAGGATAGGAAGAAGAGTCATGCAGATAGGAATAGGTTATTCAAGGAGTTCCACGTTGGGGAACATTTGTACTTGCACATCAAATCGAAGAAGATCTCCTTGCAGATTGGCTCATGTGCCAAGCTGGAACCATGATTTTTTAGACCTTTCAACATTGTTGAGAGGATTGAGCCTGTAACCTATAGACCTGCACTACCTCCGAGAATGAAAGTCCATGATGTTTTCCATGTATCTTTTCTTAAGAAGTATGTTAAGGATGTTGATCATGTGATTGACTGGTCTGTATTGCAGGTGGGACCAATTCCAGCCGAAGCCTCAGTTTATATTGCAAAAAATGGTGCTCATGCTCCGAAACTAAGCAATCGAGCAAGTTAAATTGCAATGGAAGCACTTTGGGCCCGATGGAGCTATATGGGAGATGACAGATCAGATGCGGGCTATGTATCCTTCCTTGTTTGCAGGTTGAGGCAAAGCAACTTTGATATGGTGGTGTCGTATATGCTTTATGGTGGTTTGATATTTGCTTTGTGATGGTTTGGTATATGCTTTATGGCGGTTTAGTATTTGCTTTATGGTGATTCAGTATATGCTTTATGATGGTTTGGTATATGTTATATGATGGTTTGATATATGCTTAGTTATGATGTTTAGCATATGTTTTGATATATGCTCTGGCAGATGTGTTGACATATGTTTTTCTATCTATATTTATGGTGATGTTGTTATATGTACACATGTATATGGATGTAAATATCATAACGGGCTATGTTTCAAAGCTCCACTATGTGGTATGGGTGCCATGTTATTATGATTATGTTGTTATGTTACTATGATATCATGTGGATTGGAAATCAGCTGGATGATAATTGTAAATACCGTAATGAGTTGTGTTATAAAAAACTCCACTAGGCAATATGTTGTCATGTTGTCATGATGTTATGTCTTGAGTAGATCTTTCATTGTAAATACTGCATCGAGCTGTGTTATAAATTTTCATGAGTAGTGTGTATTCTTTCAATAGGTTGCTGAGGTATATTTGTGATTGAACACCGAGGACAGTGTCCCACAAGGGGGAGGGTTTTGTAACAACCATGGTGAAAATATGATGACCACGGTCGATGGGACACTTATTCCAAGATGAATGTTGGGTAGGACATCCTAGTGGGTGGTCATTTGGTCATTTATGGCTAAGGAAATTGACAAAGACAATGGCTAAGGATTTACAAACTTCTTCCTCTATGCATGCATCACCATCCACATCTACACCTTCTCAACCTATGTCTATAAACGTCATCTAAACTTCTAACCCCAAAGGAAATAAACAATCTGATGCGAAGAAGAAAGGACGAGGTAGGAAGAAGAACCAGGATGAGAAGGGCAATGCGAACAAACTCGACAATGATGTCAGAGAGGGTAAGAAAGAGTCCAAGAAAAAGGTAAACTTTTCATTCAAGTTATGCAATGGGGATAATTTGACTCATCTCTTCTCTAAGATCCAAGATGCTCAATGCTTATTAGCATAGCAGGGTTCTTCTAGCTCCCAGGCTGTTCTCACGAACCATTTTCCCCAAGGGCAGCAATTACTTGCTAGGGCAAATTCTAATGCTGGTACCCCCACAAGGGGCAACCATGAAGGGGACAATTCATCAAATTTTTATATGATGAGCTCACATATTGATGTCGTTACGTGATCATGTGATTATGGTGAATCCTTAGCCATTGTCTTTGTCAATTTCCTTAGCCATAAATGACCAAATGAGCACCCACTAGGATGTCCTGCCCAACATTCATCTTGGAATAAGTGTCCCATCGACCATGGTCATCATATTTTCACCAAGGTTGTTACAAAACCATCCCCCTTGGGGGACACTTTCCTTGGTGTTCAATCACAAATATACCTCAGCAACTTGTTGAAAGAATACACACTACTCATGGAGCTTTATAACACAGCTCGATGCAGTATTTACAATGAAATTTCTGCTCAAGACATAACATCATGACAACATGACAACATATTGCCTAGTGGAGTTTTTTATAACAGAACTCATTATGGTATTTACAATTATCACCCAGTTGATTTCCAATCCATATGTACGTGGGTAGTCGGGTTGTACGGCTAAGGGTACGGTTGATCCTCTTTGGTTAGTGCCCTGAAATATTGGGCCGAGTACTACTGTCAGACCCTTATGTATATTACAATCTGTAGCACTTGACACTCCTTGAGACCATAGTTCCCTTGTCTCTCTCTAGATCACGCATAGTAACAATATATTAAAGCCTTTGAAGCATTAGCCTTCCGCATAGGAGGTCTAGCAGATGAATTCTTCTTGGAATGTTTTATCAGTGGTCTCAAAGACTTCATACAAGCCCACATCCAACTACAACACCCAGTCTCATGGTTGGCAGCTTGCAAGATAGCTTGTGAAGTAGAACGTGCGTTAGTGGCCCAGTTGACTCGTCCAAATTTCATAGCCAAGGGATGCCCCACCCAGGCTCTGAGCACTACCCAAATAATTAAGATTCAAAAGGTGTCAGCAGCGGAAATGGCAGAAACAAGAAAGTAAGGATTGTGTTACTACTGTGATGAGAAATACTCCCTGGGGCATAAATGCAAGGAACCTAGATTCTTTCAAATTGATGCTACTGATCATAGTTCATCTAAGGAAGCCCCACCATTTGAGGGACCAGACGAGGAAGATGAGGACAACCAGTCGAACAATCAGCTCCTAGCTACACCTGAAGAACCAGTTATCTCGCTTCATGCTTTGGCAGGAATTTCTTCTCCCCAAACTCTCAAAATCAGAGGTTTTATTCAGCATCGCCCTATAGTAGTCTTGATTGATAGTGGCAGTACGCATAACTTTATCCATCAAAGAGTCGCAGAAGCAGTGCATTGTTTTGTTAGAATAGTCTCTAATTTCCAGGTCTAGATTGTTGATGGGGGGACAATGAAATGTGAAGGCCGTTGTGAAAATGTCAAACTTCAAATGGGGGAGTATCACCTAAAGACCCACATGTTTTCCATCAACATGGGTGGGTGTGACATTGTCTTGGGTGTTGAATGGCTCCGCACACTTGGCCCAATCACAATGGATTTCCAGGAGTTATATATGAGCTTCAAGCAGAATAACCGCACACATACCCTCTGTGGACTCCAGGTAGGTGCTCCTTCTATCATCACTCGCATAGGATGGAAAAATTGTTAGAAAAGGGCCACCATGGAGTTATAGCCCAATTTGATGCCATCCAGGCCTTCAAACACACTTCTGTTCATATTCATCTTGAGATGCAACAGGTCTTAAACAACCATCTGCAGGTCTTTGACAAGCCTCATGAGATTCCACCCTCAAGAGGGGAACATGATCAAGCATTACTTTGGTCTCAGGGGCACAACCACCAAATGTTCGCCCATATAGATATCCTTTTTCCCAAAAGAATTAAATTGAAAAAATCATCAAGGAACTCCTAGAAGCCGGTGTCATTCGTCTTAGCATTAGTCCTTATTCATCGCCTGTGGTCATGGTGCTCAAGAAGGATGGGGAATGGCGTATGTGTCCAGACTTTAGGACCCTCAACAAGTTGACGGTCAAAGATAAATTTCCCATCCCTATTGTTGATGATTTGTTGGATGAACTAAATGGGGCTCAATTCTTTACTAAGCTCGACCTTCGCTCGGGCTATCACCAAATTCGCATGAAAGAAGTAGACATTCCAAAGATTGCTTTCTGAACTCATGAAGGCCATTATGAATTCTTGGGCATGCCATTTGGTCTCTGTAATGCCCCATCCACTTTTTAGAGCCTCATGAATCACCTGCTCAAACCATATCTCAGAAAATTTGTGCTTGTTTTCCTTGATGACATCCTCATCTACAGCCTCACCTGGGAAAAACATCTTCATCATGCAGATCTGCTCTTGCAACTGCTCCAGAAGCATAAATTATTTGTCAAATTGTCCAAGTGTACTTTTAGCATGGAAGAAGTTGATTATTTGGGCCACATTGTGGGGCGTGAAGGTGTCAGAGTGGATCCCAAAAAGATCCAGGCAATGCAGGATTGGCCTCAACCAAAGACCTTGAAGAGCTTGAGAGGATTTTTGGGTCTCGTCAGCTACTATCACAAATTTTTGGGTCTCACCAGCTACTATCGCAAATTTGTCCACAATTATGGTCGCATTGCTAGACCCCTCACTCACCTTCTTAAGAAAAATTCATTCCTCCGGAATGATGAAGTGCAAAAGGCATTTATAGCTCTCAAACATGCCATGTGTTCCTCTCCCATATTAGCACTACCCAACTTCACCAAATATTTTGTGATTGAATGTGATGCTTCAGGTATAGGTATTGGGGCTGTCTTAATGTAGGAAGGTCGACCCTTGGCCTTCACTAGCCAACAACTAAGTGGGACAATTCTGGGAAAATCTATCTATGAGAAGGAGATGATGGCCATCTTACATGCAGTGGATACCTGGTGACCATACTTATTTGGGCGGCGTTTCCAAATCCGCACAGACCATCAAAGCCTTAAATATTTTTTGGAGCAATGCCTATCCTCACCACAACAAAATAAATGGCTAGCCAAAATGTTGGGATATGATTATGAGATAATTTACAAGAAAGGGCAAGAAAATGTCATAGCGGATGCTATATCACGTCAATTTGAGGAGGAAAGAACCTGATAGAAATCTCTCTTCCCATTCCAGAGTGGATTGAAGAGGCTCGCAAGGAATGGTTTTCACATCCTTTTCTCTCCCAACTCATTAATAAATTGCAGGCAGATCCAAATTCCATAGCAGGCTACTCTTGGTAAGATGAGATTCTTTGCTACAAGGACAAAGTAGTGATATCACCAACATCCACCCTTAAAAGTCGCATTTTGGCAGAGTTGCACTCATCTCCCACTGCAGGCCATTCAGGCTTTCAGAAGACTTATGCTCGCACTAGAAGTTCATTCTTTTGGACAGGCATGAAAAAGGACATTCTTACTTTTGTAGCTGAGTGTGATGTGTGTCAGCACCACAAAGGAGAAATAGTCAAATCCCCAGGCACATTACATCCATTTCCCATCCCTACCTCAATCTGGATGGAGGTTTCTATGGATTTCATTATGGGTCTTCCGAAGTCAAGCAACAAGTCATTCATCATGGTGGTTGTGGACAGACTTTCTAAGTATGCTCATTTTTGCACCCTACACCACCCTTTTACACCAGCTTTGGTGGTTCAATCTTTCATGGACCAGATCTTCAAATTGCATGGCACGCCCACTTCCACTGTGTCTGATCATGACCCAATCTTCACCAGTAACTTTTGTCAGGAACTCTTCAGGCTACAAGGTACCTAACTACAACTCAGTACATCCTATCATCCCCAAATTGATGTTCAAACTGAAGCAGTCAACAAATGTCTGGAGACCTACCTTAGGTGTTTCACTTTAGAAAAGAAACATCTATGGGTACAGTGGTTACCTCTAGCCGAATGGTGGTATAATACTAACTATCATGCCACCACCAAAATGACTCCATATGAAGCAGTTTATGGTCAACTCCCTCCTTCACCTACTTCTTCTATCCAAGGATGCTCGAAGGTACAAGCAGTGGATTAACTCCTACAGAACCATGCAACCATGTTGGCCCACCTCAAAGAGAATCTCCATCCAGCTCAAAATTGCATGAAGCAACAAGCAGACCAACATCGTTCAGAGCGCAAATTTCAAGAAGGGGATTAGGTATTCTTGAGGCTACAACCATATAAGCAAACATCACTCAAAGACAAGGGTTGTCAGAAATTATCTCCAAAATTCTATGGACCATATCAAATACTTCAGTGCATAGAAGAAGTAGCCTACAAGCTAGCCTTGCCACCCACTACAAATATCCATCCCATCTTCCATGTCTCATGCCTCAAGAAAGTGGTTGGGAACCATTGCAGAATTCAAACCAGTCTACTGGAATTGGATGAAGAAGGTTCAACCTAGCTCCAACCTAAACAGGTTCTTGACACACGATAATGGCACCTGCGCAGCCGCACGATCAAGGAAGTCCTCGTCAAGTGGAAAGACACCTCTCCAGAAGATGCAACCTAGGAACTGGCCATTGTTCTTCAGCAATTTCCGCGGTTTCAACCTTGAGGACAAGGCTATTTTTATGGGGGAGGGCATGTTAGGGTCCAACCCTAACCCCCTTATTTATGTAATAGGGTCAAGTCATAGTTATAGTTAGTTAAAGAGTCAATAAAGCCCATATTAATCATTATAAGAGGTTGACCCACATTTAAAGAAGGGACCACAGTTAGTTGCAAATGGGCCATGGTATTAGATAGATGGTATTATTAAGAACCATGGTACTGACCCATGGTATCACATGTATGAATCCTATATAATGGATAGAGACTCCCCTTGAGGAGCGTCGTGTCTTATTTTGTAATTGAGCCCAAATCTATTGGAGGTTGACCCCTCGAAGAGGCAAGTGAACATTGCTTTCCTTTCTGAATAATAAAATACATGTTGTTATTTCTTATTGTTCTGTGTTCTGGGTATATTTCTTCGCATATTTGGTATTCTGGTATCCTCTCACAGGTCAAGAACATAACATCGATAGACCATGGGATGATTTACATCGTCATTCATATTTCCTCCCTCATTTGAGAGAATTTGAGTCAAGTTTGTCTAGTCCGTCTACTAGTGATGTTCATACATTTTTAAGCCATTTGGCACCAACACTGTTTTTTGTTGAAGGTAACATGTATGTTATCTCACAAACTATACCTGTGAACATCTCTAAGAATCCTAACATAATCGAAAATATCTTCATCGGAGTTGACTATTCCCCTTAAGAAATTCAATTTTACACTGATCACTTCAAAGAGTTTCGTGATGTGTTCACTTGGTCTTATGAGGAAATGTATGAAATAGATCCATCTATAGTCCAGCATGAGATCAAGACATACGAAAACACTAAACCTATTCGTAAAAAACTTCGATCGGTCGATCCTAGAAAAGAAGTAGCTATTAAAGATGAAGTTGAAAAATTGATTAAGGTGGGCTTTATATACCCTGTTCCTCTAACTAAGTGGGTCTCTAATCCAATCCCCATAGTTAAAAACCAAGGAACGATCTGAGTATGTATTGAATTTAGGGACCTAAATAAGGCTTGTCCGAAAGACAATTACCCCATGCCCTATATTGATAAAATTATTGATGAATGTGCGGGTAATGAAATTTTTTCGTTCATGGATGGATTCTCTCATTACAATCAAATTATTATCCGTCCAGAAGATCAACACAAGACAACCTTTATTTAGGAATTTAGACTTTTGTGATCCATAACATTGTTTAGAGAATTTTCGGCGAAATCACATAAATAATCATTTGTCGACGCGTTTCGAACCAACCAGTGTGGTTCATCGTCAGGACAAGTTGAGGAACTGAACCAGCATAGCTAGTTAAATAGTATAGGCAGAGACTCCAATGGTTAGATTTATAACGGCTAATTCAGACCTTATGACCCTATTCAAATAATTAATATTCTTGCTATATTTTTAACTATTATTATTCCTAGAAATTAGTAAAATTAGGTAAAAATCTATCAGTAAAGAACTCCTACTGGATAGTAAATTATTTGCTAATTTAACTAAATCTAATTGTTTATTAATAAATATATATATGTATACTTATAACGTTCCAATCAGAATAAATTAAGATTACTGGTTCAAAAATTTTATTCAGTAATATTATTATTAATCAATTATATCATATTAATCAAATCTATATATTATATATTATATATAGTTAAAATCATGAAAACGTAAATTTAATAATTAATTTTTTTAATATATTCCAATTATATTACCACGAATTAGGTTTAGTTTTATTTTGAACCCTTGTATTCTCTAAATTACCTAATTTGTTAAATAAAATTTGAACCATTATATGTATCAAATATATCTACCTAAATTCCGTGGTAATATAATTGGAATTAATTTAAAAAAAAAAAATTATTAAATTTACGTTTTCATGATTTTTAACTTATATATTATATATTGATTAATATGATATAATTGATTAATAATAATATTATTGAATAAAAAAATTTTGAACCAGTAATCTTAATTTATTCTGATTGGAACGTTATATGTATACATATATATATATTTATTAATAAACAATTAGATTTAGTTAAATTAGCAAATAATTTACTATCCAGTAGGAGTTCTTTACTTATAGATTTTTACCTAATTTTACTAATTTCTAGGAATAATAATAGTTAAAAATATAGCAAGAATATTAATTATTTGAATGGGGTCATAAGGTCTGAATTAGCCGTTATAAATCTAACCGTTGGAGTCTCTGCCTATACTATTTAACTACCTATGCTGGATCAGTTCTTCAACTTGTCCTGACGATGAACCACACTGGTTGGTTCGAAACACATCGACAAATGGTTATTTATGTGATTTCGCCAAAAATTCTCTAAACAACCTTTATTTGTCCTTGGGGTACGTTTGCATACAAAAACATGCCTTTTGGCCTTAAAAATGTTGGAGCCACTTTTCAGCAGGCCATGTCTTATGCTTTTCACGACATCAAACAAGTTATCGAAGCATATCTGGATGATTTAGTTGCTCGTTCTAGAAAGAGAATTGATCATCCTAAACACCTTCGTTTGATCTTTGAACAGTGTCGTTTTTATAAACTCTGGTTGAATCCAAATAAGTGTGTTTTCGTCATCACATCCAGTCGGTTGTTAGGATTCATCGTATCGACAGAGGGGATTCGAGTTGATCCCTTCAAGGTTGAGGAAATACTTCAGTTGCCTCCCCCTTCTTCCATTCGTCAACTTTAAAATCTCCAAGGAAAGGCAAATTTCTTGAGGAGATTTATAGCAAAGTTTGTTGAGATTACAAAAGGATTTATGTTTTGCTTAAGAAAGGAGTCTCACTTTTATGGGATGATTTCGCACAGCGATCTTTTGATGCTTTGAAAAAAGCATTAACTTATGCTCCATTGTTGAGTCCACCTGATTATAGCAGAGATTTCTTTTTAACAATGTAAACTTTCAAACGTGAACTGATACTGTTACCCGTTTCGTAGAGATAGCAAAAAAGTGACTCGATTTTGAAAAGGGGTGATGCAGAACACACATGTTTTTTTTAGAGCATAGTTTTTGGCACTATAATTATTTTTATGTACATTGCATTTTAGAATGGTAGTGATTTTCATGCTCATTTAAAAAAGTGGTAATTCTACACCAAGCCCTTTTTTTAAAAGGCCTATTTTTTTCCTTTAAATTTTCTAATCTATGAAATGTAAATAATTATTTTCTAAATTTAGTAATTTTTGAAGTGGTCTTCTTCTTCATATTTTCTTGTTTTTATTTTAATTTTTCTTTTTTGTAGTGAGGTTTTTATTGTTTTGCATATTTAAAGAAGAAGGTCGATATTTTGAATTTTCGGTATTCTACATATTTATACATTGTTAATTAAATTTTCAATCCACATGAAATAATTGTCTCTAAAAATACAATAATTTTTAAGAATTGACATAACAATAACCATTTTTGACATAAATATAACTAAAAAGCTACACGTTTTGATAATTTTTTGTATTCTTTTTGCTAGAAATGACATGTCAAAATCACAATTTTTATAGGAAACTTTTAACTAAAAATGGTTAAATATTAGTTTTTTTTATGAATTTCATGTCAAAAAAATGATAATAATCAATTTTTTTTCAAAAATTAATGATTAACATAAAAATTAATGCGAAAATCACATATTACAAATATTGAACGCATAACAACCTTAATTGAGTGTATATTCTTCTCATAAAATGTCAAAGTCAAAACATTACAAGTATAACTAATTAATAGTTACAAAAAATGAGCTTGATTTCCAAGCATAACTTAAATTTAATCAACAATGTCACGTAATCCAAACTCTTCGTCCTCTAGAGTTTCATCATTGTCTTCTTCCACTATATTTTCTGCTTCATTTTTCTCATTTTCCTCTTCTAATGGATCTTTGATGTCTGTGAATCTCCCAATGTATGCCTTTCCAATCATTTCATGTAATGGTGGTTGGGGTTCCTTTGCCTTTTTTGCCACCCATGATTCACTAAAGTCCCCTTTCTTCAACCCAATTTCTTGCATTGCATCTGGAAAAAATTGAAGGGCATTAATTCTTTGCTGAATGAAATTGCACTGTATTGGATCTTTTTCAATTGCAATGCAATTTCTTCCTTTTTGAAGGCAATGTTAGTTCCATACTTCGCAGCCTGTCACCAAGGATCAACATGAGCTCTTACTATGTTTCGTCTGGTTAGATGTTTTGCACATGATAGTCAGCACAAATCATGTCATAAGTTTGTTCATCAGGATCAGCTCGGAAAAAGCTTTCCAAGTGTATATTACACTCCAAAAACTGGCTTCCGGATCAAAAGATATGACCGAATGAGTGATTGACTCAAAGACCCTCTCATGCAACAGTTCAGGTATTGAAATATCCAGAGGAAGCTAGGAGATGTCAGTGGTTGGTTTTGTGGATAGATTGTGATAGAGAAGGAGAGAACATAGCATTTGAAAGCTCTATTACCCTGCTGCTAATCCTCATCTCAACATATGGCAAGCTCGTTTCTCTGCTTTGATTGAAAGAGATATCCAGTGCAGACGACACTATACATTGATGACAGGGAAAGTTGGAAATCATTTTCAATGCAGTAGCCTTGTTTTTTTCTTGTCAATTAAGCATGGAAGAGTACAACTTTGTCTATTTAAAAAATTAGATAAAGGTGCACTGCCAACGGTCTTTGTTGATCCAGCAACAACTTCCATTTCAAAGAAGAGTATACAAGCAGGTTCTACAGTGACAAGGGTATTTGAAAACAAAGGAGTTTTCTATGCAAGTTTTCAACCTCCAGTAAATAAGTCTATAGTTGGTTATCAGATATTTTCAGGTAGAGAAGTGAAGGATTAATTTTCTTATTTTGGAAAATGAAGATGCTAAATCATTTGAGTATGTGTCGGTTGTGGAGGTCACTTGTTTCAAATTGTTTTAGTCTCTATATTGCCTAAAATTTATGCTTATTTCCAAATCCAGTGGGACTGGATTTGTTTGTACAACAAAAGTGGAGAATGAGTCCATTGAAGAAGATGTTCAGAGTTTAAGTGGTGATGACATTATTTTATTGGTTATTCTCATGGAGAAAGAAAGGCACAAAATCAATCACAGTCAATAGGATTAATGTTCCTATAGCTGATGGAAGTCCTTAAGAATGGTCCTCAATCACTGTCTTAACTGTATTCACTTTTGCAAGAGATAATCTTCGTGAACTGAACACTGTTGAAGGTGGTGGAGGAGTTACTTCTAGCATCTCCACATATTATAGAATTCACGGATTATCAAAGAAACACAGCGCTACATGTGGCTTCTTACAGTGGTCACTTTGTCATTTTAAAGAAAATCTTATTATCTTTTCCACCGCTTCTACTTGCTACAAATAATGATGACAACACTCTCTTACAAATGGTTGTAGCTGGATTTATAGCTTTTGGCTCTAGGTCACTCAGTAAGCATTTAGATCTGATGAGACATTTAGTCTCAGACAAAACTATATATTTGTCAACTATTGTTAATTGCTAGAACAAGGAAGGAAGAACTGCAATGCATATGGCTGTCCTTGGAAAGGTGTTTCATGAAAATCTTTTGGAACTGCTCTTGTCAATGCCCGGGTTAGATATCAATATTTGTGATAGAAATGAAATGTTTGTTGTTGGCATACTGGAACTGAACCTACTATCTAGTATAACATCAGAGCATTTTCTTAAGAAGTTGGCATCAACAGGTGGAAAAGAGGTGCAGTCATGGGTTGCTTCTTTAAGAAATGCTAATGTTTCTTATGGAAAGATTCGTTATTCAGATAACAGTGCAGGAACATCATTCAGATCTGCAGATATAGATATCAATGTATACACATGTATTGAATATGTGTCTGACCAAGCAAAAGTTGAGAGACTTCTTGAAGTATCATCAAGAAGGCTCGGTGCCCATGAGTTGTTTGATTGTGCAGTAGAAAGCATTATGTAGGGAAGAAAAAGAAGAATTCTGCAACTGAGCCAAAAAGAGACAGACTTGCAACTCTTTTTGGATGGTCTAATGGAAAAAGGACTACCCAAAAGCAAGAAGAACATAGAATTCAGAAAAACAAACAAGACGCAGGAAACAATTCCAAGTCACCCACAAAAGAAGAAACAAGTCTCAAAATAATGCACACTAAGGAACGACTTCATGAACAGAGAACTTCTGAGATGCCATTGTCTCTAAGGCAAAGGTTCTCCAAAACTTCATTACCAATCAATCATATTGATTCATTGAGAAGGAAATCCCCACGAAGTCCATCAAAAAATCACGGGCTTTCATATCATTGTGGGAATGATTTTGATGGTACAGTTTCACCTGCAATTTGATCATCATGTTCACCATCTAGGTCATTTTCACAATCTCCAGGAGCATTTTCACCACCAATAAGTGCAAGATTCAAGTGCTTCTTTAAAAAATGGGTCCATGCCAATCTCATTCAAGACTTCCGTTAAAGATGGTTCAAAAGATGGTGACGATGTTCTAGTTGGTTTTGACCGAAGGCCACCACAAGGTGCTATAAATCAGTATTTCTGTTTTGGTATTGGAGATCTGCCTATTGAAAATGATAAGTCAAGACAGAGAACAACGCCTGTGAATAGTGATTTGGGTCAAGTTGGGTAGTTACCAGATTGGCCCGAATGCCCACAAATGGCTTATTCCATGATTTAAGTGCCAATACCTAGGTTGACACAATTCATACATCAAGATCACAATTTAAACTCTGTCCAATATTTCATGCCATAATGAACAGGATTGCTTCAAAAAGAGCAACAAGCAAAACTTTCTTTGCATGGTTTGTTTTGTCATCTGCAGAATGAGTTTCAAAGTGGATAAAAGGAATGAGAGAAGAGAGGGGCAATAGGACCTTTTGCTAATTTGCGGCCAAAAATGACTCGATATTCATCTATTGAGGAAGCAGATGTTGTTATAAATGAGTTGGAAGAGCAGGAGCGTAATGTGTTTTCTGAAAAGATGGGTAGTGAAAAACATTCTAACACAGAAGGAGGCAAACCTGCTTCACATTCTGTTGGTACCGTTGTAGGCAATGCACAAATCCAGTAGTGGTTGAGGAAATCTCAGATTTTAGGGATTAATATCTATAGTCAAAGATTGAAACAGCAGTAAAAGGTAGATTTTGTGGAATATGGTTCCACATTTAAAGGAGCAGATCCAGTGATATTAATCCACTTGGCAAAACTTCACCTAATTTGGGTTTTCAAAAAACTATTTTTCATGGTTCTCTCGAGACAGTTTAGAGTTTTAGTTGAAAATTAAGTGATCATATTGTTTAGTGTTTTAATATAGGATTTCATTATTAAATTGTTATTTTTTATTTTTATTTTTATTTTATTTCCTATGTGGAGGAAATTTAAAATGATTTTGTAATACTATAAATAGGATTGGTTTTGAAGATGTAAGGGTTGGATTTTGGCAGCAGAGGGAGGCTGCTTGGCACTTTGTAAAATTTCCTTAATATCATTTTAATAAAGCATTTTTCTGCCCTTTGAACCTGGGATTCATCACGGTGCTTAAATGTTCAGTATGTTTTCCTCATAAATTCATTTACACATTATGTTTTTCTGCTTTGTTTCAGCATTATCTAAGAGATACGTTAGGAATTCATCTATAATGATGCTCCTTTCATGATGATTTTGCTGTTAGTTGTAATGGTTGTCTTTGCAGAATTCATCCTTTGCTAGATGCTTTGTTAAGCAACCTCATGTTTCTCTTTCGTCTAAAGCTGCTATGGCAAATCCATTCCTTGTTTGATGCCTGCAGGGCAGCGGGCTTTTTCTCCTCTTTCCTTCTCTCATTTACATCTTTATCTGGCTGAACATGGCACTTAATTTGCCCCAAGTTTGCCAACAGAAACTGGCATCGACTCCATAGTCCAAATCATCCTTTCTCTTGTTTTTTCGACCCAAAACTTTTCAAACAAATCCCCGCACTCCATAGCTAGGCTAAAATTTTATTTATTGCAGCCACATCTTGCTGGCAAAGAGAGAGGCCTCTCTAGTCTGGCAGGGCTAGATGCCAAATCAAAAGTTTGGTCTGTGGTTACCTCGGAATCGCCTTTTCTTAGCCTTATGGTTCATTCTGAGTGCTAACAGGCAACATGCTCGTGTTATACCTAATTATCAAGCACAAAAGAAATAATGAAGTAAATTAGTACAATCACATATTAATTAAGAAATAACATATTGAAATTCAATTCCATATAATAAAACTTACCTGAACCAGAAAATAAATCCAGAACCCAATCTCCTTCATTTGAACATATGTCTATAAGATAGTTAATCAATAACTGTGGTTTTTTATCAATGTTAACTATCTCTCCTTTTGCTTCTTTGTCTTCATATGTTAGTTTTCTCACAACAACATCATAAGTCAATGTTTGGCTATGACTCTTTCCATCTACCCATTTAAAAATCACAGACATATAGCTATCATCTTTTGCCCAACTATCAATATGGATGAACTCACAATCATTTATAAATAGTTGATATTCACGGTTAAGAAGATTTAACTTTTTCCTGTAACATGAAATAGTAAAAGTTCAACTAACTTGTACATAAATGAATTTTTTAACATTATTCAAATATACATTTTAAACGTCTTACCATGTAAGCTGCGTCCTTGAATTTGTTTTCCCCTTGAAGTTTGACAATAACATTGTCAATTGTGTGTCTGAATGAAATGTCACAAATCTCCATAATGGTGATGATGTGACTTCTAGAAATCCCACAACCACTTTACTAAGAGCTTGATAAGTATAAGGGTCACTATCATAGTCAATGTTTGGAATATTGAAACCATGGGGAATATCTGCAATAACTAGGGCATAATCCCTTTTAGGTATGAGTTTAGAAATTTCTTCACAGTCGCCTTGTATTACTTGATATTAAATAGTGTCTTGCCCATTCCAAATGAAATGAGTAAGAGTTGGATCAAGTTCAACATTCTTAATACATTGCTTCTTCAGTATTTCAATCTTTATTTTTTCAATAAAGGTTCTGAAACTATCTGGCGCTCTATTATCATCCTTCTTCATCTTTTATAAAATAAACAAATATGTGTAAGTTATAAATTAAAAATAGTACACAGATGAATAAAAATGCATGTATAAATCAACATACCTTTTTAAATGCAAGATATAATTTTTTTAATGTTGATGTAGAACTTGAACCTGGATAGTTGCGCACAACATCATCCCAACTATCTTCATTCAACAATTTAACCTTTTGTTTTGGAATTTTCATGTAAACTTTGTGATTGCATAGATAAAGTTGAAAAAGTTAATATAATGATATGTATAACAAATACTACCAAGAACAATATGTTATATTTAAAAGAAAATTATAATCTAGAAATAAATAAAAATAATTCAACAAACTTACTTTTGAAATTCCTCAGACATTTCACCCAATGATAATTCCCCTGACCTCACACGAGATAATATTGTTTTGACAATTTTTTCATCCTTCACTCCTTGCAATGCTCTCCAAGGTGTGATAGTCATATCTTATGGAAGCTGCTTCATTTTAGGACCTAATTTACTGTTGCTACATATCAATGGCTTAGACTTTTTGACCTTCTGGTTTTTAATGCCAATGTTCTCCCACATAAAAAATCTCATTAATCAACTCCCATATCTCTCCAGTTCTAAATGCCAACCGGAAAATGTCATCAACACCTATGAATAAATCACTAAATTTTCCGCCTTTGCCACCTTTTGAATTGATTTTCTCTTCAATTGGATAGCCTATTTCCATACAACATTCCTTTCAGAAATCTACAGTAACATTTACCCTATCCCCACCACATTTTTGTTCAAATTCACCATGAATAAATCTAACCCTTTGGATGAAAGTCATAGACATCCTATATTCATTATCTAAATTATGATCCCATGCCACTAACGTTTCTTCTGTATCTGATAAACTAGCATAAATGATACATTTCATTGTTTCAAAACATGGGTTATTGGGATATTCCTCCATCAATTGTCTTTGAGCTTCTACAGAATGGTTCCCCCCAAGCACATAATAATTGTATTCAAAACATTTTGACTTATCAAATGCCTCTTTGTTGGGAACTGGATCGACAAGAAGCACATAATTAACCACAGCAGCATATGGATTGTACCTCATCAATATCTTCAAGTTGTGAACATGCAGATGATGTGGCTTTTTGATTTGATATTAACATTGTCTTTCACTTGCCTTATAGATCTGTCTGACATTAAGTTGAAATGTACGACCACCATCAATTAAGTTTCTTTTTGTCAAGTTCTGTCGAACGGAATTTTGTTTTGTTTTGATAATGCCATCCTCTAAATCAACTCCTGGTGTAATGATTTCTCTGCTTTTGAAGTCTCACTAGGTTCTTGGTTGTTGGTAATGACTACTTCAAAATGTTCAACTTTACTTTTCTTCTTCATAACATTCTTATCATTAACGGTAACAGATTTATTCTTGGGCATTGTTACTTTTGGTCTTTTACGGCTCTTCTCAGTTCCAATGTCATCTTCAGTGATGACAACATATTCTTCACCGCCAGTTTCAACTTCCTCGTCTTCAAAAGTAACTTGTCTACCCTTGCTAGATTTATCCACTAGAGGCCTTTTTTTTTATCCCTTGGATGTAGTTTTTTAGCATCATGAATTACTACATTTTGCTTGTTTTCCATATCTTCTTCTGACACTAAGTAGAAACTGCTGACAACTGTCATAATATCATGCTCTATGAAATGAATGCCTCCCAACCTAATTGAACAACTTTCAACAAAATTCTGCCAAACAAAATATCATGTGTCAATAAAAAAAGTTAAAAAAATATAATGAGACAGTTACAAGAACGTAAAACACAAATATAAATAACAATACTTACGATATTTTGTTTCATCTCATTTACGATTTGTTTACACAACTTTGTAGATACCTCTCTCATGTCATACAATGAATATGATAACTAGTATTTAATCCTTTCATGTGGCTTGGGCTATTTTGTAAGTATGTAAACAACTTCACTATCCGGTATTGAACACATGTCTATGACTCTTCCCATCACGTCATAAATTTCATTATCATTAGGTATATCAACATATAGATATATCTGCACATTTTGGCTTTCTCTTTCTTTCACATACTAGATTTTTTATGGAAGTTTCACTTCTTTTTATTTCTTCCAGTACGAAATCATATTCTTATCATTTGAGGCACTTGAAAGATTTGTAGCCATCAGCTCAGGTGGGGTTCGATCATCAATGTTTTTTGAAGACCCACCTTTAAGAGTCTTTGGTCCAAAAAGATTCACAGAAATCTTCTTTGATGCCATTTTCCTTAAAAAAAAAGAAACACATAAATCAGTAAATGACGAAAACATATTAACTTAAATTAACAACGAAAATGAAAAATGATAATTAATTTTATAAATCATAACAATTTCGGGAAAATAAAATATTTTAAAAAATACATCGCCCTGCCGCTGCCCCTTGAAAATTGGCTGGCCAACCAAGCCGGTCGTTGTGTCCGGCCCCCTAGCCCACCTTAGCAGCCCAACCACTACCCTCTACCCATCCTCGACCCGTGCCACCCCGTGGGCGGAAGGGCCGCTGCAGTGGCGCAGGGGGGGCCTACAACAGACTCCCCCCACGCCACCCCGGTGGCCCACCCATCCACGAGGCGGCAAGGTGATTCCGAGAATCGCCCTGCCACACCGCAGGCGGGTGGACTGTCGGGGTGGTGCGGGGGGAGGCTACCAAAGCCCCCCCCCCACGCCACCACGGAGGCCCCCCCGCCACCCCTCAGGCAGGGCGGGCCACTAGGGTGGTGTGGGGCGGGGGGCGGGGGGCAGGGGGGGGGGGCGCTACCACAACCTTCCCCCTGCGCCACCTCGACGGCCCGCCACCCCCTACGGTAGGTGGGCCGCCTAGGGTGGCGAGTAGGGTGGGCTAACCTTAGCGCCCCCCCCACACCACCCCGCACCACCCCGAAGGCCAGCCCGCCACCCCGGGGCAGGCAAGCCACCGGTGGTGGCACGGGGCGGGCTGCTTGCAGCCCCCCCCCCATCCGCGCCACCCCTGGTGGGCCGCTTGCCTTGTGGGGTGGTTTGGGGCGCATTCTGGAGAATCACCCTTGCCCAACATCGTTGGGCAGGCCAAGCCAAGCCATCCCTATCACCCCATAACCTCGCGGATCCTTTGGCCATTGTGAGCATATACCGGGCCCGTTTTTGCCACTGTTGAGCCCTTTACCAAGCCCACCTATGCCCATAGTGGACATACTGGAGTAAATTTGGTCCACAACAAATTTTTTAATTAAAAAAAAAAAAAAAAAAAAAAAAAAAAAAAAAAAAAAAAAAAAAAATCATTAAACTTAGTTTAATATTAAAATTTGCAAGAAAAAAAAATTAACTAACCTTTCAATTGCGAGAATTCTCCATTGAATATGTTGATAGCAATTTAGCTGCTCCACAAATTCGCTCCAAGTCTTTCAACGAACCTCGGAAAACCTTGAGGTGATGTGAGTAATAGTGATAATGAAAGTTATTATATAGGTGAAATTACGGAGATGTTTTACCGTACGGTAAATGTGAGATTAATTTGTTTTAAAAAAAAAATAACATGTTAATTTTTTTATGGCGATATAGGAAACTATGATAAAGCGAATATTATGGAATTGTTTTACAGCGCAGTGAATGTGGAATTAATTTGTTTTAGAATGTATTATAAAAATTAAAAAAACCATTCAATTGTTTAGTAAATATTATATAGTTTAACTATTAAAATAATTTAGGTAAAGGTTTTAGTTTACAATTTTAAATTTAAAGATTTATTTCATGAAAAAATTGAGTTAACATTTTTCAATAAATTGTAGAATAAAATAATGAAGGGAAATACATAAAACAAAATTTTTGGAGGGAAATATTTTGGCGAAACTTTTTGGACGGAAATTTTGGAGGGAAAATTTCATTCTCTAAGCTATATAATATCTTTAGGAGAGTTTGCATTTGTATCATTCAACCTCTTCGATTTGAAAGGGATGGATTCTCCTGATAGTGAAGTTTCACTTTGTAAAGCATCAATGTCTTCATCGCGTAACAACTCTAATCATATTGATGAATATAACAGAAATTCTTCCACTATGAATAGAAAGTCAATTCTTCCACCTAGTCCTAATCCTAAGGACTATGAGAGAAGCACTAATGAAAGAAGGGATGGAGAATTTCAAATAAATAAAGAGTCACGGATTCCACTTAGTCTTGATTCTAAGTACTATGAGAGCAGCATTTATGAAGAGCATGATGACTAATTTCAAAAGAATGGAGTGTCACGGTGTCCTCTTAGTCCTAATCCTATGAACTATGAGAGCAACAGTGATGAAGAGCATGATGACGAATTTCAAAATAATGGAGTGTCACGGTGTCCTCTTAGTCCTAATCCTATGGGCTATGAGAGCAGCAGTGATGAAGAGCGTGATGACAAATTTCAAAAGAATGGAGTGTCATGATGTCCACTTAGTCTTAATTCTAAGGACTATGAGAGCAACAGTGATGAAGAGCATGATGATGAATTTCAAAAGAATGGAGTGTCATGGTGTCCACTTAGTGCTAATTCTAAGTACTATGAGAGCAGCAGTGATGAAGAGCATGATGATGAATTTCAAAAGAATGGAGTGTCACGGTGTTCTCTTAGTCCTAATCCTATGGACTATGAGAGCAATAGTTATGAAGAGCTTGATGACGAATTTCAAAATAATGGACTGTCACGGTGTCCACTTAGTCCTAATCCTATGGACTATGAGAGCAGCAATGTTGAAGAGCATGATGATGAATTTCAAAAGAATGGAGTGTCACGGTGTCCACTTAATCCTAATTCTAAGGACTATGAGAGTCGCAGTGATGAAGAGCATGATGATGAATTTCAAAAGAATGGAGTGTCACGGTGTCCACTTAGTCCTAATTCTAAGGACTATGAGAGCAGCAGTGATGAAGAGCATGATGATGAATTTCAAAAGAATGGAGTGTCACGGTGTCCACTTAGTCCTAATTCTAAGGACTATGAGAGCAGAAGTGATGAAGAGCATGATGATGAATTTCAAAAGAATGGAGTGGCACGGTGTCCTCTTAGTCCTAATCCTATGGACTATGAGAGCAGTAGTGATGAAGAGCATGATGCCGAATTTCAAAATAATGGAGTGTCACTATTGTTGGGTTGTGTTATATTCTTTCCACATAGTTAACAGGGGGTTTAAGGGGTACCCGTAACCCCACTTTATGGGGTCCAGGGCAGCACCCCGAAAAATTTTGGTTTTGGACCCTATGTTAGGTTGGGCGGACCCACCTATGGTTTTGTGCATTGTGCGGCACATGTTTTTTGGACGCAATGGTTTTCATTCCATGGTTTTGGACGCGATGGTTTTCGGTCCATGGTATTGGATGCTTCGGCATGTATAAATATGTATTGTAACATTGAAAGGAAGATAATGAAAAATCAAGTTGGTAGTCTCGGTTTTGGGATCCAGTGGGAAATCTCTGTGTATATGTGTTTTATGTGTTATCTCTCGCATTTTTATTTTTCCTGTCATTTAGAATTCGTATGCAGGTAATTTCTGTACGGGGTTAAAACCTACATTTGGTATCAGAGCTGTTTGGCTTCAAGGGGACGCCTTTGTTGCTGAGGGGTTTCGCTCGGGCCTGTGGTAGACCCTGTTCAGTGGGAGATCTGCGAGATCGATTCTGGTGGTGAAAGAAGATGGCGAGCCGCGGAAAGATAGAGATTGAGAAGTTCAATGGTCAGAGTTTGAGTTGTGGAAACTCAAGATGGAGGATCTGTTGGTGGATAAAGATCAGTGGATCGCGGTAGATCCGGGTACTAAACCAACAGGAGTGAACGATGAAGAATGGAAGAAGTTGGATCGGAAGGCAAAGAGCACAATACGATTGGGTGTCTCAGATTCAGTATTGTTGAATGTATCAGGGGAAGCTACGGCGAAGGCTTTATGGGACAATTTAGGGACTTTGTACCAATCTAAGTCTCTGGTGAATAAACTGTTCCTGCGGAAAAAGCTGTATAACCTGAGGATGAAAGATGGAGACTCGGTGATAGAGCATCTGAATGCTTTTAATACTGTGTAAGTCAGTTATTATCTGTTGATATTAAAATTTCAGATGAAGATAAGTGCATCAGTTTGTTGTGTTCTCTACCAGACTCGTGGGATAGTCTGGTTATTGCAATAGGTAGCAATGCAACTGCTTTGCAGTTTGATGAAATAGTCTCAGCCTTTCTGACGGAGGAGATGAGACGGAAAAATATGGACAACCAGAATGGTGATGCCTTGTCTGTACGAGGACGGTCCCAGAACAGAAACAAAAATAAGTCATCGAGTGGGAATCTAAATCTAGAGGGAGATCTAAATCTCCAGGAAAACCTATAAAGGTGGTGCGTTGGAAATGCGGTAAGGAAGGGCACTTCAGAAGGGATTGTAAATCTAAAGCTCCTGATAAATGAAATGGATCTGATGATGCTCCTTGCAGTGGCGAAAACCACCTCAAATGAAGGTGGGGATGTGTACTTGGCTCTTCAAGTACACATGTAGATCATGAGGCATGGTTGATTGACTCAGGTGCATCCTTTCACTTCACTCCCCATAGAGAGTGGTTCTGCGAGTATGAGAAATATGATGGTGGTGATGTCTTCTTAGTGAGATAGGAAGGCTAGAATTGTTGGTCGTGGAAAAGTAAAGTTGAAGTTGCAAGGTGGAAGGGTTAGAACGCTTCTGGGTGTTCTGCATATTCCTGCACTGGCCAGAAATCTGATTTCTGTAAGCAAGTTGGATGATGCAGGTGTAAAGACAGTGTTCGAGAAGGATACCTGCAAGATGGTTCGAGGAGCACTGGTATTGATGCGGGGAGTTCGGATTGGAACTCTATGCAAGCTGCAAGGTAGCACTGTTGTTGACGGATGCAATAGTTCTATGGTTCCTGAAAATGGAGTAGAAAATCTAGTGGTCTCTGGAGAGAAGACCATGTTGTGGCATCAAAGGCTTGGACATATTGGAGAGAAGGGCCTTCGAATACTTCATGGTAAATGTATGGTAGAAGGTATGAGTAATAGCTCTCTGATTTTGATTTTCTGTGAAACATTGTGTATATGGATAGCACGAATCGGTGAGTTCCCCTATTGGTGGTAAGAGATGAAAACATATATTAAAGCCTTGTGCACAGTGAGTGTTTGGACCTGTAAAGTATCCATCACGGTAAGTCTTGTGTACTATTATCATGTATAGATGACTTCCAAGAATACATTGAATATTCCTTAAAGAAGAAATCTGAAGTCTTTGATAGGTTAAAGATTTAAGGCTCTGGTGGAAAATCAGACAGAGAAGAAGATAAAGGTGTTGAGGACATATAATGGTGGAGAATTTTGCAGCAAGGAATTTGAAGAATTTTGTAAGAAGTGTGGTATAGCACGGCAGAATACTACGCCATATACACCTAAGCAAAATGGAGAAGCAGAAAGAATGAACAAGAAGTTGATGGAAAGGGCAAGAAGCATGCTCAGTGGTGCTGGGTTACAACAAGAATTCTGTGCAGAGGCGGTGGATACTGCATGTTACCTGGTCAACAGGTCACCTTCACCAGCGTTGGAGGATAAGACTCCACAAGAAGTATGGACTAGTAAGAAACCCTCTCTTTCACATCTGAGGGTATTTGGATGTGATGCATATGTACATGTTCCAAAGGAGAAACGAACCAAGTTGGATTGTAATCTGAAAAGTGCATCTTTATTGGGTATAAGGATGGTTTAAAGGGTTATAAGCTTTGGAACCCAGTAACAAGGAAGGTTGTGTACAGTCGAGATGTGGTGTTCAGAGAGGTGAAAGATGTTATTAACATGAAGTCCAACCAAAGGAACCTGTGAAGATAGAGTTTGAACTAAAGGAGGAAGAATCAGACTCTGTAGCAGAGGAGGAATCAGAAGATGAAGAGCCACAAACTCCGACTATGAGAAGATCAGCTCGAGAAAGAAGGCAGCCAGAAAGGTATAGTCCATCTGCTTTCTGTTCAAACTTTGCTTTGTCTGTTACTGATGATGATCCCAGAACTGTAAAGGAAGCAGTGGATTCAGAGGATGAAAACTCTGGAAAGAGGCCATGGTTGATGAAATGGCATCTTTGCACAAAAATGAGGCTTGGGATCTGGTGGAGCTGCCGGCTGGAAGGAAACCCATTGGCAGCAAATGGGTTTTCAAGAAGAAGACAAATGCAGAA